>QZLH01000194.1:113334-133617 GCA_003833135.1 Oehlia diaphana | reverse complement strand
TTATAAATTGAAATTTTAGTAAGAAATTTTAAATTTTGTTATAATTTTTGTTTTAACCAAGCGATGTTATTTTAAGAACTCAGCACTATGTCAGTGGTAACATAAGGTAAATTTTTATCTTATGGGCAACGGGTGTCACAGTGTAGTGCTTGGAGAAAATTGCATTTTTCTTGATGATATTAACTTTCTTTTCTATTTTTTTTTAATTTAGAGTGTAATATCTTCACTTTGGACAAATCAAATCAACTTCATTTATTAACTAAAAGTTAATCAGGCAGGTTAAAAGCACTTGAATATTAATTTTCATAAGATTTTATTTTTTTTTGTAGTTGTATTAATTTTAAAACACTTATTACAACTTACGTCATTATTTTAGATCATTTATATTATTGGCTAATTATAATCACATGATACTTAGGATTGTTATTATTTTTATATTTGATTTAATAATTTAATAAAATATTATTAAAATCAAAATTCATATAAATGCAACTAAATATTAATAATTGTAATTTAAGCAGTAAATTCTAATTTCTGTGATCAAATCAATATAAATTCAGCATAAATTATGGTCAAATCATACAAATGATGCATTTTTGTGATATGGAATTGTACATTTTTCCATATCCCCATATATAGATTAAAAATATTATAGCCCAAATAGTGAAGAGGACTTAAAAAAAAGTGTGTAAAGCTTGAAGAGCAACTATTAAAAACTAAGAGATGGCTTGACATGGCATCAAATACAGGTAATATTCTTGCAGAAAAATGCTATTTTTAAGAAAAAAATTGTATAAAACCTTATTAAAAACATGATTTTTTATAGGGTCTAATTATAATAAAATTTTATTATTTCAGTAATATTTTACATACAATTCAATTTAATTATATCAAAAAATTTTTTTTAATTATAAATGTTATATGATTGGGGGATGAAGTCCCCTGACAAAATCGCATATTCTAGTTAATAAATATGGTTAATATTTAAGATATTTATGAAAATATTTAAAAATTATAATACGTAATAAATTTTTCATTATTTCATTGAAAATTACTTATTTAACAAAAACAAAATAATTTAAATAATTTCTATAAAATGTGAATTAAAAAATGAATTTAAATATTTTGAATTAATTTTTTAAATTGGTTCTTTTTGACCTGTCACAGAGAATACAGTACATGGTTTTTAAATGTTATTTATATTAATTAAAAACAAACAGTAAATATAAAGATTTAAATAAAAATTTAGTTAAATAGTCGTCACACGTAACGATTATGTGGCGCGTTAAAAACCAACCTTCATAATGTACTACAGATGCTACAGTCTACAGATAACTCAGTGGAAAGAAATTCATAAACATCTTTTTAAATAAATCGAAAAGAATATGCATTTTTATTTAAAGAAATAAAATTGAAATTTATGAAATGTGCACATGAATAATATAAAATTCCAAACAAGAAAAATAAAAAAAAATAAATTCAAAATGGTTATATTATAAAAAAAAAATAATATTGAAAGTGATAATAATAGTAAATTAAAAAAAGAAGAATCACTTTCAAGTGATAAATAAAAAGATTTTTTTTTTTTATAAAAAATACTATTGATTGCAATTGATTGATTAAATATATTTACTAAAGTTACTGCTAATTTATAAAATGTTCGTTTTCACACTTTTGCACAGCTAAAATATACTGTATATGAGGTATATATGAGGTTATTATATAATCTATTCAATTAATTAATTAATTATACACATATTAAAAATAATAATAAAAAAAAAAAACCATCATAAATGATTTAAACCTCGGATACATCTTTATCATGAAGGTAAATACTAGTTTTAGATGTGTTAGCGTGATGTGTAAAACCATGTAAATTATTTGATGAAGCATTATGAGAACTAGTAGGTGAAACATTTCCACTTGCACCACCTCTAGATACATTTGTTGTAGAATTATTTTTTTGAGCCGTAAAGAATAATGCTGGTTGACCATCTGCCAAAACACCCTTTTGCACAACATAAGTTTCTGGTTTATGTATTACGATTGGAGGCTCAACGAATTTAGATGTTTTGGCTTCAATTGGACGTTTACGCCATCTCATTATTGATACATATGAAGAAATTACATAAGTAGCTGCAACTATCCAACTTAATGACATACTTGAAATGAATAATTGACAACGTGTTGTTCGAGCGTAATAATTTATATCTTGTGGATAATCACATACTATTTTTGTTCCGGTAAATTCTGATGAAATATTTATTAATGCTTGAAAAAGAAAAGGAAGGAAAAGTTAGTTTAATAAATTATACATGTTTTCTTTTTTTTTTTTAAAAAAAAAATTTATTTTAAAGGACTTACATATAATAAACCATAAGTGCGCTAAAAATCTATAAAAGAAAAAAATAATTTAAATTAAACAATTTTAGTTAAAATAAAATAAAATTTATAAGAAATTTATGAAACTTTTTAACATACAAATCGCTATAAACTTCACTCAAGTATGGTCCGGTTATCCATCGATATGAGAAACTCGTTAAATAATATAACAACAATATATAAGTAATAAAAATTATTAGCCAATAATATGACGCGTTTCCATGTGATCTAAAAAAAAAAATGACAAATCATGTGATTAACAACTTTCTTATAAATTAGAATATATTTTACTTTGAATTAAAATATTAAAATACTTACGGTTCTTCATAGTACCATGGTTTAAAACCTTGTATTTGTGCAAATTCTAAAAATAAAAACATAATAATTTAAAATAAATTATATAAATTATATAAATTGATTAATATATACTATTAACTTTTCACACTTCATTACTTACCTAAACTAAAAATTGCTGTTAGCAATAATATTTGAAATAGTCTCAAAAACAGTGATGTTGGTTTTTTTAATATAAAACTCGTCATTTTATTATTAGATACAGATTTTCTAATTTTTTGTTGTTTCGTACGTTTACTTAAAAGATTTTTTTTTTTTAAAAAAAAATAATAATAATAATAAATTACGTTAACGATTAAAATATATAATATTTCTTCGAATATTTTGATAAAATTGATTTTAAAACGAATAAATTTTCTTCTTTAAAAAAAATCGAAATTCTGGAACTAGAAATAGCCGCAAGTAATAAATAAGTAAACTGAATCCAGTTAAGGATAGTTTTATTTTTTTCTTAAGAGCTTTCTTTGTAAGTTTAGGAGGGTACAATACGGCCAATGTAGCTCCAAAACTTGGATCATATTTTGCTGACTTGAGGTGTATTTATATTTTTATTTTTTATAAATGATTATTTTTTGATTCGTACACAATAATCGTACGTGTAAAATACTATACTATAAACAGTAAAAAAAATATGTAACGCAATTAAAAATTACATATTTAGTCAAAGAAGAAAATGCAATTTGAAACCCAGTAAAATTTTCGAATATATAATAACAACGTCATTCAAATAAAGATAAAAGAAAATGATTTGTTAAATAATATTTTATTTTTTAATGAACCAAATAAACAGATAATTTTAAAAAATATGTAAGCTCATGTTTCAGTGGAATCAATCAGACCATGTTGTTTTCCAAATCAATAAATTTAGTGTATTTATTATAAGTTTAGATAAGGAATTAACTGCGTAAAACCAACAAATAATTTTAAATTAAACATGCTTCTAATTACATTGAATTTTCCGAATCACAAAGTCCGATTGCTCATTTGTATGCAAGTACAAAGTTAATTATTATCGATATTTATTAGTCTAGATAACCTTTTTGTTATTAGTATTACTTTTTATTTATATCCTAGTTCATGCAGTTTACACTTGTTAATTCGTACAACAAATTGTGTAACATTAAATTTGTCCATTTTTAGTTTAATTCTTTATTTTTTTTTCTTTTACACAAAGAAATTTTTAAAAGTGATTTTAAAACATGTTTTTAGTAAAAAGCATCTTTCAAATCTTTCAAATCCGAATGAAATTGGTTTTATTGTCCACACAAAGTAAAAAAAAAATAAAATTTTTAGTTATATATATTTGAAAGTGAGGGTTTGAGTATTAATCAGATAATGAATAAATAATTACATGTTGTGTTACGTGGCATTTGAATTAGCCGTCGTAAGATGTTCGGACCGATTTTATTGATACTATTTGATAGATTTCATATGATTTATAAAAAGTTAATAAAACGGGTTAGTAACAAGCCATATAAAAATATTTTTTTTTTGAAATTTTTTTTTTAAAAAAAAATTATTTTCTTGATAAAGTATTGAACTACACGGCAATTCGCGAGTAGCATGGTCAAATCGTAAAATCTTTTTTTCTTTATTAAATCACATGATTGATAAACTAAGTAAATATATCTAAATCTAGTAATAACTATTTGCCGGACGAACAGATCAACTTTTTAGAATTAACCGAGGATATTTTAATTTATCTTCAAAATTAGACAAAATGACAAAGGATATATTAATTTATGCAAAAATATTATTAAAATCTAGATAAAGCTTAAGTTAGATATTACATCTTTGATAAAAGCTTAAGTAACTTAAGTAGTAATTTACCACCCACTAGGACATGCAGTGTTCATCATATAGATAAAGCTTAAGTGGTAACCCTAATAAGTTATATTTATTATGTTACTTGTGTTACATTATGTAACCTTAAGTTCTTATAAGGCGTAGTTATATTATATTTTTGAGAACGGAATAATTTTTTGGGGGGTGGAATTACTTTATCAATGAAAAAATGAGTTTCTTTGAAAGGAATTGACGTAAATGTTAAGGGGCCGAACATTCCTACTAAATGATTTATTTTTTTATTTTTTTAGAAAAAAAAAAAAAAAAATTTCTAATTCTATTCTATATTCAGACTTCTTATTGGATCTGACAAATTCTTTTATAAAATGTAAATTTGGAAGAATTCAATGATTTCTTGTAACATTATTACAAATGAATTTTTTTTTTTTTTTTTTTATAATAAATAAATAAAAAATTAAAATTCTTTTACACAAATTTATATTTATTTATTTATCTTTTTTTTTACGTTTAACGATGTTTGTTGATCATAAACATTATAATGTACAACAATGTGGTAATTTTTTTTTATATGAATGTTTATTTTTTTTGTATGATAACTTAATTTAGTAAAAAAAAAAAAAATTATGGTCTGAAATTATTTTGTTTTTTTTTTTAATAATGAAATAAATTTAGAATTTAAATGACGTAATACTAAAGTTCTAATCCCTTTTTTCTAAAATGTTTCTTTTAATGGAAGATTCATATCATGAATTTCGATAAATTATTCATAAAATATTTTCAAGCTATTTTCACATGATTATAATGACATTAAAAATATTATATTACTTATTAACGTGTACAATCAGGAGAAACGTAGAAAACGTTGAAAAACGCCTTTCACTAACCAACAAATAATGTCAATTTAACTTTAATCATTTTTAGTGTTGTGATTGCATTATATTATTGTAAATCCAATAAATTTGTAACGTTTTTTACATAATACAATTTCTGTATGGTTTGGTTTTGAATCTACCGATGCAATATTTTGAACCACAACATAATTAAATCAGTTCAAATTAAAAGGTTTAATAATCCTATATTGGAATCCACCGATAAAAAATATATCTGATATGGATATTGCTTAAGTAATTAAGGGTTAACTTGTTCCCATAAAATTATTTAATCTAAGATAATGATTCAAGAATAGAATTTTAAATTTTAAAGTTCTAACTGAAAAAGTTAAATCTTGATTTAAATGATAAGTCTAAAGTGTTACTCATTAAATATATCTTTATTTTATATTAACGTTGAAGGAAATAATTGTATTTGCATGTGATACATATTCAAAATCAAAGGCGAATCTTCAGTCAACTATCATAAGCATGCATGTGAGTTAAACTATCCATACTGTATGATTTAAATTTGTTGGATTTTTTATACCTTGCGCCAAATTTTCTCTCATGATGCTTGGAAGATGTTTTAAAGATTTTAGATTTTTCCATTATGAACTTTGGTTACGGTACATTTCTTCGAGATCCATTTCACCGAAACCCATTTCGCCGAAGGGATAATGTTTCACCGAAGGGACGTTTCATCGAAAGGACGTTTCATCGAAAGGACGTTTCGGTGAAATACTTTTCGGCGAAAGGTCCGGCCGGATACCATGAATTTGATCTATACTTCATAATTACTTTGACAAGATGATCCTATTTTGCAGATGAGCTGGTCGTACTTTAAAATCTTTTTAGAGAAAATACAATTATAATTTCACCCAGAATTACAATGGAAATATCAATTTTTTTATAATATAACAGATTTTAGATAATCAGATTTTGATCCAATTGTTTTTGTAGGTATCCGGAATTCTTGCTGAAATCTTTTTCGCCGAAGCCAATTTCGCTGAAGCAATATATAAGTCACGTTTGTTTAAAAAAAAAAGATTATAAAATGAAAATGAATAGTTAAAGAGAATTTGTACTTTTAACATTCTTTATTTTCCTTGTAACCGAATTGTTAATGAAAAGGATTCGGCGAAACTTCATTTCGGCAAAATGGCTCAGCGAAGTAGTTTTTTGCGAAATGAACTTCAGCAAAATGTACCTTTATACGTATTTTATTTAATCTCAAAATTAATGAATTTTCCTCTTATCACTGACAAACTAATTAATTAATCATACAGTATATATTAATCATGTGAAGTATTAATGATCCATTAGCACATACTTTTATTTACTAATTTGCTTTAGATAAAAATTATTTATTTTATACAGAATCTTAATTATTGAGAATAAAATTAAATAGAATAAATTGAAAATTATATTTCTTATTGTAAATAAAAATAATAAAAATACAATATTCATTAAACATCACCAGTAATGATGGAAGTTGACTGTCTGGTGACAATAGTTCCCGCAACAAATCTTGTACGAATTTGTAGCTAAAGCTCGTTCCTTCGCATCATTTATAGCTGGTGGGATGATCTCTACGTTTGTCTCTATCTCCGGACAAAAGATGGTCGGAGTATTGGCAATGGTTTCCTCTCTCATATGATTCCGAATTTTAGGAAAACCTGTTACTCACATTTATCACGTGATAATTCAGAATTTTCAGAAATCCTGTTAACGGGCTTTAAATCGTTTGACACTTTCGAATCCACCGTGGGGATGTTAACATAAGCAGTATCGGAGATGCTGTCCTGGTTAGCTGATTCACGCTGGAGTTTTTTCTCCTTATTGCGTCGCCTAATATCTTCACCAACACTTTTCTTATGCGCCTCATCCAAGAAATTATCCCTCTTTCTCCTGCGATGACTTTTCATGGTGTAGGCGTTCGCATAACGAACCCTGGTCTGCACCCAAATTGAAGTTAGATGAGTTGTTGTTAGGGGTATTATTTCCCTTTGAGTCATTTTGCAACTGATTCTGTTCCACTTTTGTGAGTCTATCTAAACTCAACATTCTCAGATTCCAACCCCTCGATTCTGGCCTTGAGTTTGGCATTCACAGCATCACGTCTCTTATTAACTTCCTCAGTCGCTCTTAGAGCCGCGCTTAAGTTCAGCTATCAGCATCAAACTCTGAGATCTTCCTTCTAATATCGGGGATCACAGCATTCTCCTCGGAATTCTCAGCCTCAAGTTCAGTGATACGCTGTCTTAATAATTCAAGTTCTGACGATATGATCTATAGATAAATCATACACTGCATATAAACATTCAAAATAAAAAAAATCACACGATTTTGACTGACCCGTTAGCGAAATTTGCCAAGAAAATTTTTTTATTACAACAAGCGAAAAAATAAATACATAGTTTGGGACTGCGCCCATGATACAAATATACATGATTATTCCTGTTTTTCAAAATACTCTTGAACCCGTTGCTTTTTCGTTGCCAATTCCTTCTCCACATCCACCCTATCCTTCAACAATCCAAGAATAACCTCCATCACCCACTTCACGCTTTTGCACAACTCCTTTTCTTCTTCCGAATTCTCTTCCAAGGCAGACTCGGTAATACGGATATTAAGAGGGGTTTTACTCGTACAGGATATTCCGTCTGAAGCAAAAAGAATAAAATACCATTTCGTGACGTTGTGACAATCTCAAAGATATAGTTGTAGTCATTCCAAAATGCTTCACCCAACTTTCGTTTTCTCTTTTTTTATTAACTTGTAATATACACTTTCGCATTGGATCAAATACTGAGCAAAAACCCATGACCACTTGAAGCTTTCCTTTCGCGATGCAAATAAGTTCCTCGAGGGCCTTGATTGTGTAATCAACTCGACCAGTATTTTCTTCGCAACAACTTTAAGTAAGTTGAGGTCATCTTTTGGCGTTATATAGTGAATGGCCGAAATGTATGCCATCAACAAGTATAGTCCCCATATTTTCTAAACCGCGCTTTATTTCCTTTATATATTTTCTAATTTTACTAATTTTACTTTGCAGTCTTTGAGTTTGTAGAAGTTAATGAAAACTTAGTGGTGGAAATTGTTAAATAATATCTACACCGTTACCATCTATCTCATAATTCTTTTCTTATTATATTTTTATATCTCCGAACCATTTCTAAGCATATTTTTTTCTTCCATTGCACGGTAATATGAGAACGTATCTAATTGTTTTTGTTTAGGCTCGGATAAAAAAAAGTAAAGTTCTGGCATTAATGAAAAGGAATTTTATTTTTTGCTGGACATAAAAATGCACTGACCTGTACCAGCATGATAATAATTACTTCAAAGGCCAGTGCCGAATCTAATGTCCAATATGACATAAAGTGTCAGTCTTACGAACGTACCAACACAATCTTCTACTGTTATAAGGAAGGTACGTGATTTCCCCTCCAAAATCAGTAGACCTTATATACGGGTGCAATTCAAAGAAGCTTGAAAGGTTCCCGTTTTTCAGAATACGCCTCACGCCTCTTGAAACATCAGATATAGCTCTTACTATTACACACAACGATGAGTGCAACTTTCGGAGAAACCAGCCTAAATAAAAAATTAAGGGATTTTATAGATCTTATAGATCATGTGATCTACATATCCCAAAAACACGAAAATTGGCCATCACGTGTTTTCGCGTTTTTGAAGTAAGTTAGTAAGAATTACACAAAAAAAAAATTGATTTATCTGAGATTCTGATTTATGAGATTTTCAATAACATTAAAACTATTTGGATAAATTACACAACTGTAGTCCGTTGTCGTTTGATATGTTATTAGTAATTTTCCCATGATATAAAGGTTATAAAGTCGATTATTATACTATTTATAGCTTATTAGCTTACTAATCAGACGCGTACTTCGCAAACTCTGTTAAACTTATTTTATGACCGACGCGAAACGCTTCGCGACTTGATTTAAATATTTTGAAGTTTTCTGCGTGAATCAAAACCGGAGTGATTATTAGATTTTTAATTCTAGTCAAAAGTACACCATAATGCTGGTATGGTGACCATCACCGCCGGTGAGCTTTAGCAATTTTCATAGAATTAAAACAATGATCTGGCGATATCCGACCGTTATTAATAACATATTTACAAAAACGTATTCCGAATAATTTATCAGATTTGACGTGTTGTAATTTTATAAAAGTATCGATGTAAGTAGCTTAATTCTTTATCAAATTTTAGAATTGGGACACTAAGGTAATGATAATAAATATATGCGTTTCTTTATTAGATATTTAATAAAAATATACTATTTTTTTTTTATATATTCATAGATATACGATTCACGGGATAAAATGCGCCTTCGACCTATAACAGAGATAAAAGTGATCAATACATTACTGACAGAATAGCGAGGTAAACCATTAGGAGATACGTATCAGTAGTGCGGGCGGAGGCGACTGCACGATAATGATACCATTTAGAATTAAAAGTGAAGAGCCCTTAACTTTTTCATCTGCAGGAAAAAATTTTGCCTTCAAGTTTTTTAATGATTTCGATCATGCTGATACTTCTATATAATAAAGTTACAAACCCATTAAATCTAATAATTTTCTTGGAATTTGCTATAAGGTTATGATAATATTAAAGATATATACTGTATCCATTGGCAAAGCCGCCGCCTCAGGCCGAAAATTTTGTGTCTATCATTAATTTCAGTCAACTAAACATACAGAATGTAATAAATTAAGACATATTTTATTTATTTCATTAACAGGAAGCTGATATTAATATATTTGTTCTTTTAGTAAGTAAATTCCGAAATTCCATGGGAATATTTAAAATCATCAAAGGATGTCTTCAAATTAAAGCAAACTCAAAATGGACTAGATGATACTCTTGAAGTAGATGAACATCTAGAAGTGGTTATCATTAAAATTTAAGTGAAAAGAAAACGTAAATAAATTTTATTTACTATTATTAAAGTTTATATTTGGCACAGCTGCACCAACTGGTGCTAATTAATTAAATAAATGGATCAAAAGCCTATTTAAAAATACAAGTTTTACATAATCAATTCGAAATAAATAAATGTAGACTCCTAAAAGTTGGCATTAGGATTTCTAAAATAATTGTTTGGATAAACAATATTCAAGAATATGAATAAATAATAATTATTATATTATAATGTTGAAATTGAATAACATCATTACCTTAGAGCACCGTTTCAGGAAGCTAGTCCCATGATTGTAGCAGAAGCGTAGTCCATCACCGTACAGGAGGCGCTAGCTACACTGTAAGAGCGGGAGCGCATGCTTACCTTAATAAATAAATAGGTATAGTTTACCATTCAACTATACGGTAACCCTTTCAACTCCAAGAAGCCGGTGTCCCTATAATAAAAGAAAATAGAAATGTTAGAAAGCATTTCTTAAAAATAAATTAAAAAAAAAATAACACTCCCCTTTACCTCGTCATGATAAAGTCTAAGTCCGGCATCCTACAAAAAAGAAAAAGTATCTAAAAAAATTTCAGTTTAAAACCAGAAAAAGAATGAAAAAAGGTTTCGGTTTGGTGATGGCTTATTTGTATTAATCAACATATTCCTTCTAGTGAGAATCGAAAAAGAATTATGCCAGCCAAAGCTAATTGCGAATGAATTCTAAATATAATATCCTTTTCGATTTATTCTTTTGAAGTAAATACTTGAAAATCAATTCACTTTACACTATTGATACACGATTTTGTTCATCAGCCGTAAGAATATTTTTGTCATTGTCCGGAGCGAATGCGAAGGACTATATATGTCTAAGCACTATGAAAAATGATCGATCACGTGCCCCGGAATTCTAAGGCGTTATGCTGCTAATCAGCAGAAAATTACTGGAATTCCAGGGCGTTATTCTGTTAATTAGTAGACCATTTTTGATATATGTTAACCTCGCTCCGGACTTACAACGGTTCCCGTTTACTAGTTTGATAACAATATTTTGAGATTTTTTTTTGAATAATTGTATAAACATGCTTCATATATTTGAACTATTATTAAAGAAACGGTATAATAACAGTATAATTAATTATAGGCTGCGCCGTAAAAATCATAGACTCCCAGCAAGCTTTTTCATGAGTCATAACTTATATTTATTATAAAAAATAGAAATTTTGCAGTGACTCATTACACTACCAATATAGTTCTGATTAAGTATATTAACAATTTTTTTACTTTTACGCGAAAATTTTGCAGTGAGTCATGCAAACTTTTACATAAGATCATAAGATACAAACTCAGTCACAGTTACTAATAACAATAAGAAAAAAGTCTATATTGTTATCTTGTACAACTAAAAATATTATAAAAAGACCCATTTTTTTACTAAACTTTCGCAATAATTTTTTATAATTTTATCCCATCTTTAAACTTACACAATAATTACCTCCCGGCTCTTATAATTTTTCATAATTTTATCCCATCTCTCAACTTTCACAATAATTATCTCCGGCTCTTACATAATTTTTGGATAAAAATTTCGTTCTATTCTCTATTCTGCTTCTTCAAAAGAGTATATAAATGGAAAGAAAGAAAGTATGTGAGACAAGAGTTGGAAGAAAAAAGTGAGAGACAAGAAGTGAGAGGTACGTCAAACCATTTTTGTAAAGCTAAAGAGATCATTTCTGGTAAAGGTGAACAAGTGGATGCAATGATCAAGGAAGTTACGGCAACCTTGTGAGCTGGCAGGTCTATCTATGATAACTCTGTTAACTGACGGACCTGGCTGAGATACGAATAAGATCTTCTCAGGTTGAGATCTACTATTCCGCAATGAGGAATAGTTATGTACCTTTCTCAACACTTTCATGCAGTTAATTTGTTCTCATTGAGGACTTTTGGATTCAGAGAACTGGAAGCGCTTCGTGGCCACAGTTTTACTGTGAACGTCCTTCTCTGTTTTCAGAATTTCTGGATGATAACAAATCTCTGTGTGTCCAGGAGAGATGTCAGTGAAAGGACACAATAACCTAAAGCTGTGTTTTTGTAAGTTCTTTCAAATAGATACTCGTAGCTATACCTTTTATTGTGCAGTTTTCAGGAACGGACGGTGAAAATATCGACACTAATATATAGGAAGAAGATCCGCACTGCTTCGTTATGGTACCTGATACTTTAGAAGGATACTGCCTCACGTCACCCTACCAGATGGCAGAATGAAATTCTGGAGTACTTAGCGAAAGCTAACTCTCTTCTACTTTTATTTTTACAGCAAATTTTTTCGTGCTTCTACCACTTCTCCTGTATTTTAAAGTGATAAAGATGAAAGTAGAACAAGGCGTGTTACTTATACATCAGTACTCTTTAATTTTATAGGACAATAACAAACTGGTAATATTTATATACGCAGTGTGTTCTTGGACGCCATAGAATTATTTAAATTTTTTAGTAACTTTTTAATTTTTACTTTTGTTTTCATTACAATTTTTAAAAATTATGACAATTCAGTTTCTTTATCATTAATTAATCATTTACATACTATTTACATTTTAATTAATTTCATGATCCTTATTTGAAATTCGAGATATACAAAAAATGAAACATATATGCAAAAAAAAGATTATTTTTCAAAAATATGTAGGCTTCGTTGAGTAATCCATGTTCTAAGAATAAGGATTAGCAATTGTATGAACTGATCCAAAACTTAGTGAAAATTTATAATAAACGCAAATATTAATAAAACAGTTATTTATTGCACTAGAAAATTAGCCTTTACATAGAGGGGCCTAAATAAATAAATAAAAAATAAAAAAATTTACAGAATTACTGTTTAAAATGAATTAAAATAAAATTTACTCTCTAATTCCTCTAATTCATAATGCAATTTTTCAACCGTACCACAAAGTTTCACAAACTTGTCAGTTGTCATATTGTTATACAACACGTTAGCATACTTCAGAAAATAAATATTTCACTGATGTCATTTTTTAATTTATTTTAAATCAATTTACATGTTTTCAATCTCTTTAATTTTTTCAATTGAAGTTTTATCTTCACATGTCATTACCAATATTTTTAAAATTTTTAATTCTCGCTTTAATAGTATCATCATCATATTTCCAAATTGAAAATTTATCATAATTTCTTTCCCTAAAAATTCGTTGCATAAATACTCAAATCATCGTAATTAGCACCTTCATCTCTCTTTTTTATTTTTTTTTATGCTATAAACCATTCTTCAAAATTTTTAATTGATCAAGATGATAAATATATATTGCCAAGTAAAATTAAAGATTATGATTAAGAACTTACAAGGCATCCATACATTCTCCAACGTACTGGGTATCTTGTCATATATATTCGCGTTTATTCTAAGCAAGGAACAAATACCCTCAATTCCCGAGCCCTCTTCTCCTTACTGAGTTTACTGAGACTGAAAGTGCTACATTGAATCGTCTCCAGAAGTGTTTTAGGGTTCAGGTTCAGGATTCGAAAATGAATGTGATGTACTGCTTCACTATGAAATTTGCTCGATGTTTTAATAAAATATGTCTTTACTTCTTCATAAACTCCACTAAAAGATAAGCAATCAAGTTGAAGAGAATATTAAATACTAAATTGTCAAAAAAAAAAAAAAAAAAAAAAACAAAAAAAAAAAAAAAAAAAAAAAAAAAAAAAAAAAATAAAATAAAAAAAAAAAAAAAAAAAAAAAAAAAAGCTTACCTCATATAAGCAATCAAGTTAAACAACATATTTTGTAAAACAATTACAAGGAATATACTAGCAATAAAAGTATATAAATCAACAGCCCAAAAATCAAATTCATCTCTTCTGAACCCAATTATCACTAATCCAAAAATATGTAACCATGATTGCTCTAGAAAAAGTTGTAAATGGATGTACTGTAGAATCAAAATCTTACTTAAATTTAATATCAAGTGTCTCAGTTTATTATTATTTTTAGACAAAATTCTTGAGCCTAAATAGCATGTTCATTTATTAATGTCCAATTAATATAATAGTTATTTGGACCTATAATATATATAGGGCAAGTACGGTACGGAACTTTTGGAGTCGTAAAGTTCTAACAATAAAATCAAATTGTACAGTTGAATTTTTACGCAGTCATAACTTTCAAGGAATGTTATATTTTTAAAAAACCGTCCAATCCAATCAATAAATCACTTAATATCTACCTGATGTAACGTAATTATGGCATAATAAATGGACAGCAATTATAGTACTAATTTCCAAAAATTCACTTAATTTTTTACCTAATGTATAAATTAGTTGAAGAGACTTACACAGTTTCTATAAAATTGTAACAAATCTAAAAAGTTTCTTGAAGTATATTATGGCAATTATAACTATTATAAGTAGATAATTCTTAATTTTCCATAAAAAAAAATTTGGATCATTAGTTGAGTTTACATTTTCCAATATTTTGTATAATTCATTTCTTGATTTACTAAGACATTTCATTTGTTCTTTTTTTTTGCATTATAAAATAATTGATATAAGAAAATTGAGCAATTATGGGGATGTTCTATTAGTGATTGAACAGATTGCACAACTTCTTTTACAATTAATACAAATTTTGTATTTCCTTTTCCTTTAACTGTAATCACTCCCTTTCACCACTTCAATTTTTACATCCACCATAACAATGTTGCGATGTACAAGAGAGGCTTGTCATTGGGACATTTTAAATGTAATTGTGGTATTTAAATACTCTTGAAAGAATATGCTCTTTAAGTGCTTGCAAAGATCTTAAAAACTATCGATTGGGAGTAAAATACTAGAATCTACTAATAATGCAAAGATTCATTCAAAGATCCATTCGTACAATCGTACTATGTTCACCACAAAAAATTTTGAGCTCCAAGATTATCCATTAATATTTTTGAAAAATCCATTTTTTTATAAAATCGCGTGAAAATTAGAAAAGAATATAAAATTGAAATTTAAAAAAAAGACAAAAATTATCTACCATCACTGCTAAATTAACTAGTTTATTATGTCATGATAAGCGTTACATACTATTAGTCTGTTCAATAATTAACTTATTAAGTCATGGTGTTTAAAAGTTTGAGAAATATTTTAAAGATAATTATCATTTCTGATAATAATATAATATCACATAAAGTTAAAATCTTTGATACATCTATTAATCTATTATATAATCCAGTATAAATGAATCAATTTTCTTAACAGTTAATTGATTATAAAATAATTTAATCACATATAATCACATATCTACAGCCCAAACATGTTGTTTAATAAGTTCAATACACCACTGGAAAAGAAAAGAAAAATTTAATAATTTAAATAATAAATTAGATAAAATAAGTTTACTTACGTCATCATCATTTCCTAATCTTTCATTATGGCAAATAACTTCTTGAAAAGTATCATCTCCAATAGTAAATTGAACATCGCGACTACGTAGGAATTCAACTAAACTACTTTGAGTAGATTTTTTAACGCTAAGATTAATAATATCATTTGACATTAAATAACCTTGTTCTAATTTACTATGATAGAATTTCCAATCCTCAAACCAATATTTATCATCCTTAGGATTATTACAACTCACTGAAATTAATAAATATAATAATTATTATAGATTTAATAAACAAGATGAAGCAAAATGTAGCCTAATTTATTACCTTCTGTATGATTTGTTGAGGGAGATAAATGATAATCATCAACATATCTGCCATTATTATCATATTCATAATAATATATTCCAAGAAATTTATTGGATTTGACATGTTGTAACTTTATAGGAGTATCAGCATAAGAGGCTAATTCTTTGTCAAATTTAATTTTCCATAATGAATTTGGATTAGGTACTGGACTTCCTGCAAAAATCTAAAAAGTTCTAAATATTAATTAAAAGTATATTACTTAAAAAATTATAATATAAAAAATCATACCATTTGACTTGTGCTTCCAGTTGTATAACGTAAATCACTAATTGAACTTAAATAATTTCCTGTAGAAACATGTTTTAATGCTACAATAGATTCACTTTTAATCATTATTGATTCTTCTGCAACAATATTTTCAAATTCTCTAATTAATTCATTAGTTGAATTTACATATTTCACTCTTTCATAAAATTCTTCTGAAAAATATTCATTCATTGGAAGTGATTTATTAAGATATTTCTTTTGTTCTTCTATATCATTAATTTCTGCATTATAACATAATTTACGAAAAGTAGAAATGAATTTTGAAGTATCGCCAGAACTACTTTCAGGTATATATTTTAATGATTGTAACTTTCTTTTATTGGTATTCTTAAATATTGTAAAAGAAATATCTTCTCTAAGTGCTTTACGTAGTTTACCGAAACTATCGATTCCTGGTGGAAGTGATATTGAAGAATCTATTAATAATATAGCAATCTCTAAATGTTCATTATATTTATTACTAATATTCTTAAGTCTCAAATATTTTTGAATATCGTTTATCCATTCATTTGGATTAACATTTCCATCATACTTTGGAAAATCCATATTTTAAGATAATGTAAAAATTAGAAAGAAAATATAAAAAGCAAACTGGTGGTTACACGATATATATTAATAATTATTAAATTTATTTTTCTGATCTTCGTCATGCTTAAATCAAGACCAGATTAACCACCTATTTACGATTCGGAATTACATAATGCTTAATGGAACTACCAAAAAAGGAAGGATCTACATTCTATATTATATAAAGGATATGATAGAAATTAAAATTACTACTATAAATAGTAATAATATGGAAAGGTGATTCGTTATAAGGTATAAGATATTGGAGATATTGGTAGCTGGTTCTTAGTTCTTTATTAGAATTTTTTGGATAAATAGTAAATCAGCGTAGTATGATTGTCTAAATATGATCGGCATAATTACCATACTTATCGCTATCATACTAACGTAATATAGTGACATAATGGTTGTGGCTTAAATATTACATACAATACTATAGCGCGTAAAATTGTATTGTATTATATAATATTACAGATTGGAATAAGAGGCTGCTGAGAGAATGTGAGAATTTATTTAATAAGTTTAATGATCGTACAATTTTATAAAAAATAAATTAAAATTTTTTTTTTTTTGCAATTATTTTTAGATTCAATATTCTTTAGGAGTGGCCGAGTGGAGACCAAAGTTCAATTCAAAGTAGTCCAGATCGATCACGTAAACATTGCGAATTTGTTGAACTAAAAATATAATCTAAGCGACTAAGCCATAGTGCAGATTCTGAATACTGGAAAGAAATTTGTAATAATGAACAGGCCGAAACAGAAAGCCAAAGAACTAGACGTATGTATAAATTTATAATCCTTTTTTTTTAAAAATAAATTACTTTAACTGATTCATTTGTATTTAGACTTTATCCTGTGAAGCATAGAATCTAAATGCCAATTTCATAGAAATGGGATTCCATGTTCTGGAAACCTAAACTGATCATGGCTTAAGATATTCATGGTAGTGCTACAATGGTAAATTTTAATTTTTAAATAAACAAGCTTAAAGTTTTAAGGGATAATAACCGTATTCTTCAATATAATAGGAAGAACAAAACTCATTAAAACATTGTACAACAATTGCTTCACGAAGTTCTCACCAGAAATTATGTGTAAATATGCTTATTGTTTGAGATTATTTACTATTTATTTCAATTATTTTATTTTAATTAAATTTTTTTAAAATTATTATTATTTTTTTTTTTTAGAAAAACACGTATTAAGTATATAAATATGTATATATATACACTGATGGTCATATTTTTCGACAAATTAGTGAACAAATGTGGTATACTCTTTACACCTTTAGTTCCACATTATTACAACAATAGTAATTATTTGCAAGGATGTGTATAACCATTCACCACCTCCTCCTGAAAGAACTGCTAATGGAATTAACGATGATCTTCAGACGCTTAATAAAAAATGAAATTAAACAAAATAATTCTGTACAAGCTGGATCTATTACTTCTGGTAAAATTTTTTCAAATGCATTTATTAAATTTTAAATTTATAAGTTCTAAAAGACAATCAAATTTAGGAAAATTATTGAAAGCCAAGCCACAGAGATTTTATAAGATATTCATATGTCAGTCAACAATATTGGTCGATTACGATATCTTGTTGGAAAAATGAGAATATTATCCACTTGGCCAAGGAATACTTAGACTTCATTGTGTTCAAACAAAACATGATCTCAAAATTAATTCATGAACTCGAGCCAATCCAAATTGATTTATCATTTAAAAGAGTTAAAGACAATATAAATGAATTTGAAGTCAATTCTTATAGTTCTAAGCATAAATTAAGTTCATATTTTTTATTTTTATTTTTTTTAATTACAAAATCTTATTTTTATTATTTTAATATTTATAACCATTATATAGTTCTACCTTATGTACGAGTATATACTAATGTTACTACAGCTACAAACTTTTTGTCAATGTTTAACAGGGCAATCAGTTAAATTTAAACACATAGATGAAGAAGGTTTGGGTATATCATGGAGATTTAGATGCTGCACAAGCAAAAGGATTAGAGATTTTTTTGCACAGTAAATCTCAGATATGGATTGGGAAACTCATCTAACTTATATCTTTAAATCATGTATTATTTATTTTAAATGGCAAGATTCTAAAATTAAAAACTTCTCTCTCTCTCTCTTTTATTATTAAAAACAAGTGCTGTAAGAACTAGCTAAACCTAATAAAAAATTATTATTAATTAAGAAAAGATGTATTGGCTGTTAAAAAGCGTGGCAAAAAATTTTTTTTTTTTGAATAAATCGTGACTAATAATTAAATAGACTCTTAATTTCATTAATTTCATTCTAAAAGTATTGTTTAGCCCATACATATTAGTGAAAGCTCGAATAAATGTATGAGTAAATTTAAAAAAAAATCTGAAAATTCTATTATGGCCATTTTTCGTTCGCGATCACGTGGACGAATCATCCAATCCGCAAATTAAACCAGTAATACTTTGGTAGTTTCAAATAAAGAAGCCCGTGTTTATTACAAAGCATTTAAATAAAGTGGTTATTGAAAATTTCTTTTCGCCATATGTTTCTGCTTTTGTCCAAATCTCGATAAAAATATTCTTTTCTTGAATATTGGACATTTGAAGATTTATCCTTCAATCGTTTATTGTATATTCATACGTTGTCAAATATATAAAGGCTGGAAAATGGGAAAGAAATATTATCAACAAATTTAAGAGGATTTAGATTTTTTGATACTATTAAATATTTTTGGGGTTGGCCCGCTTCTGATCTTATTTACGGGAATAATATACAAATCTTATCAATAAATATAAAAATGATGGTGTGCGTGATCTATATTTTATAGTAATTAATTAAAAATTGACAGTAAGTTTTGTATAGCAGGATAAGTTCAATTTAATAAAAGTAAAAATATAATTCATACTTTATTTTACTGATTAAATCTTTATATTTTTCTCGATTATAATACTTTGTAGCATAATTTAAACAAAAGCCTTTAAAATATTGTGCAAAAAAAGTCTCATTCAGAATTTATTTTTTTATAAAAAAAAAAATTCTCAGATTTTTAGATTTCCAAACTTTTCTTGTTCTTGTTAGATTAAGTTATTTATTACCTAAAAATAAAATATGTGATAAAATACATTAGAAGACTCAAGTACTCTAAGTAAGCTTTGTAGAAAAGACAGATTCAAGCCCCCATGCCTAATATCAACTGACATTAACGATATATCGTGAGTGATCAAACTCGTGCAGAGGTACTGTCACATTGATAATAAGACATGAGACCCACCACCAAAGGGAAGGGCCCCACATACAGAAGTCTGCGACATAGCTTGAGAAATTATTTTCTAT
>QZLH01000194.1:39365-100866 GCA_003833135.1 Oehlia diaphana | reverse complement strand
AAAAGAAAAACAAAAAGAGAAAACTAAAATAAAGAAATAAATACCAGTGAAATGATATTATCACGGAACAGTTGAATTTGTGAGATATCAGACGTTATTACGGAAATGATTGAAGTTTTTAGATCTCAGACGTTATTACAGAAACGGTTTTGAGATATTTGATAATACCTGGATATTTATATTTGATGAAAAAAAGTGTTTATGTGTATTTGCATGACATGAAAATAAGTATTATTTGCGCGTGAAAAAAAAGTATTTGGTTACGTGAAATGGTGAGTTACCTTTTTACTGAAGGATGGAGGAATAGAAATGATGGAGGAGAGATGTATATTAAAAAAAAATTATTTCTGTTGTACAAACTTTGTATATGAATCATAAAAAGTATAAATGTGTAATTGATTACTCAACAATATTAGTACGGTTAATCGGAAAATTCAACATAAGATGACTCATGATTATATTGGATGAGTCATGTTTGTCTTCATTACTAACACAATTTATTGAGTATTATTATATATATTATAATCATTATTACTGTATGGATATACAGTACATAAATTAAATACACTAGTAATATAATATGTATAATATATTAGTGGACAATTAGCAAGGTGAACTTGTGTGATTATGTCCAATTAATCAGCTATGGAAACAAGATTTGATAGAAAAAAATGATAATGTTTTTGTTAAAAGCGGGATTCGGGTTCCGACAAAAGATGAATGGCAAGTGTATCACGAGAAGTATATCACGATGTGAAATTTTGTAATATGTTGAATTTATATCCTAACTGATATTTAATTATGTCATATACAAATTCTTTATATTTAATAAATTATGAAGACCTTTAGTGGAGGATAATCAGTATAGATTAGGTGTTTGTTTACAAATTATATTTTCCAGTATGCTACCAAGATGACTTTCATCTGAATGCCTAGTATTAATGGATACTGTTAATTCATGCTTGTCATTTTAAAGTGCTCTAATGCTGTAGTAAAGTTATTTGTGAGCACCTTTTATGTAGCTGGATGAGTCGATAGTTTAATAATTTATTACCTATTACTATTAGTTTTTTATACAACTAATAGTTTTTAATGCCTTTTTCCATGTTGTAAAAACAGTTGTAGATAATGGAAATGAAGAAAGTCTTTCGAAGACGGTAGTCAACCATAACTACTGAAACAAAATCTCTTTTTTCCACAATATTTTTCCAATAAAAAAAAAAAAAGAATAGAAGTTTTTTCAACACGCTATAAAAACAACTCTTGCAAATTTTGCATCGTAGCGTGCAATTATTAGTGCATTAACATTTAACAGACCCAAGGATTATTATTACTTTTTGCTCCTCCGCCAGCGCAGCGAAATCGGTGTACGATAAAAAAGCAAATATTTATAAATATCAGTTTTACCAGTTTCTCCTGATCATCAATTTTCCCGTATTTATTCAGTATTTATTCCCTAATTCAGCTTCATATACTCACCCAATTATTCTTTACTTAACTCAATTTTCTCTTTAATTTTTTCTTCTATAGGACTGAATAGCTTCATTAAAGATTATACTACTTTGGATAGAGTCGTTGAAGTCAATACTCGTTCTGGTGATTTCTCGTCCAGCAAATTCTTCTGAATTTGTCAATAGTATCTATGACTTCATCTTCGGTTCACTCTTCTCTTCCTTTTCCGCTTTACTATTATTCATATCAGCTGTCTTGACATTTGTGGAAGTTTGATCTTGCAACTTCGTTCCATCTTCTAAACGATTTGTAACATGTGTATGTAAATCCCATATTATGAACAATCCAGCTGTTTTCCTGTACTTCTTGTATCTTTATAGACCTCTCTACATTTCTCTTAATTGCTCTTCATCTTTTGAAGCTCGCCAAAAATACAAGTTGCTTACCAAAATGATCTGTTTTTCCGTACTCAAATTGAAATCCATTTTTGTGTACATCGTTTTTCATTTTGTACGCTTTCCACTTGCATTTCTCCTTTATTCCTTTAAGATTTAACTCACCATCAAATCTTAATATTATCATCATGAAAACTCAGTAAATTAATATCCACTCTTACTATAGTTTGATATTTTTGTTGCTTCTTAATTTGAATTCGTTTACATAAATGACAGACGATTTCTAGAGTATCGTTTTTGAATATCACGACTACGTAAAAATCTAACCGAACTTTTATATGGACCATTTAAATTATTAACGCTAAGATTAATTAATATCTACTTTGATGATTTTCTAATTTAATTTCCCAGCTTCTAACATAAAAATTTTGCAAATTACAAATCACTATAAAAAAATAAACCAATAATTTCATTAGGTAATAATAAGGTTAATATCATAATATATGTTAATTTACCTTCTATATTACTTGATGATGTACCCAGGTGCGAAATCTCTTGTATAAGAAACCTTAAGTGGTTTACCAGTACGTGTAATGGCAAGTTTCGGTGTACTAAGAAGCTAATTCCTTTATTTAGATTAAAAAATCTAATGATCCACAAAAACTTAAATTGTTATTCTTTTAAAGTTTACAATAAAAGATGTACTATACTATATGCGGGTTTGGGTTTACCACAAATTCTCGACAACCATAATAATATCGACAGTCTACAATTCCGACATCAAAACTCCGATAAACCCAACCGATAGACACAAATCCTGAAGTTAAATTCTTGACGGCCAAAATCCCAAAGTTTTTTTTTTAAAAAAAATATATAAATTTTATAAATTTTAATAATTTAAAATACGGCGGCGCAGTATATATCGGGTCTTAATTTATTCAATATAATTAATGCAAATTAACTAACGTTACTATATTATAATGTACTGTACTTATGGCTTTAATTTTCCCGAAACACCGCTTAATTCGGCAAGTGGATTTACCACAACCCGTCGCCCGCTGTGAAGCAACGGGCAATTATTATATATGGCAATTTGGCACTATTACATAAATTAATATTTGATGAAAGAATATCGTACTATTTAATATATAAAATCTAAACGTGATAGTGAATCGATTTTATAAATAATCAATAGTAATAAACGTTAAAATGTTAGATTTTTCTATTTCAATAATAACAAAACTTTACACGTTTTCAATCAATTAAAAGGTAAAAAGTTTGTCCATTTTTTATTGGATGATTCAAAAAAAAAATAAAATTGTAATTGATTTCTTAAACAAAAATATACGCTATTGTATTAGTAATTTAACAGTAACATAAATATATAAATAACAACTGATGAAAAACCAAATAATTAGTAGTTTAATCATCTATGGTCCAAATGTATTGTTTTATAAGCTCAATACACCACTAAAAGATCAAAAAGATATATTATTTATAAAATTCTAAATGATGAGAAATAAAATCAAATAAAATTTATTTACTTACTTCATCATTTCCTCCTAAACTTTCATTATGACAAAAAACTTCTTGAAAACTATCATCCCTAATAGTAAATCGAGCATCATGACTATGTAAGAATTCAATTTGACTGTCTTGAGTATAATGACCCCTATAATTGGTTGTTTTTTTAATGCTAAGATGAATAATATCATTTGACTTTAAATAACCTTGATGATTTTCAAATTTATTGTGATTAAATTTCCAATCCTCGACCCAATGAACACGAGTACTATCGTAACTGATATTATTACAACTCACTAAAATAATAAATATAAAAATATTACATATATTACTGCGATCTAAGAACCAACATAAAATAAATTTTAATTTATTACCTTCTGTATGATTACTTGACGGAGATTTGTATCCAGAATATGTTCCAAGAAATTTATTTTTTGAGTTGACGTGTTGTAATTTTATAGAAGTACTGGCGTAAGTAGCTAATTCTTTATCAAAATTAATTTTCCATAAAGAATTTAAACTAGGTTCTGGACTTCCTACAAAAACCTAAAAAAAAAATATATTAGATACTACTATTAGTAAAATATCAGAATACACAATTATAATACCGTTTGGTGTCCGCTTCCAGTCCTATAATGTAATTCTCCAACTGAATTTAAATATTTTCCTGTAGCAACATGTTTTAAAGCTACAATAGAATCGTTTGTAATTAAATTTGATTCATAAACAACAAAATCTTCGAATTCTTTAACTAATTCGTTAAGTGAAGTTACATTTTTCATTTTCTCATAATATTCATTTGAAATAGAATCGAAATGTTTCATTGGAAGTGATTTATAAAGATAATTTTTTTGTTCTTCTATATCATTAATTTCAGCGTTATAACATAATTTGAGAAAATCTGAAATAAATTTAGAAGTATCACCGCCTCTACTTTCAGAAATATATTTTAATGATTGTAATTTTCTTTTATTGGTATTTTTAAAAATCGTAAAAAAAATATTTTCTTTAAGTGCAGTACGAAGTTTCTCAAGACTATCAATACCAGTTGGAAGTGATATAGTAGTGCTTACTAATGATATAGCAATTTCCAAATGATCATTACTCGTATAATCTTTATTTCTAAGTCTCAAATATTTTTGAATGTCATTAATCCATTCGTCTGGATGAATATTTCCATTATATTTCGGAAAATCCATTTTTTTTTTTTTTTTTTTTTTTTTAAAAAAAAAAAAAAAAAGTGGTACAAAGTAGATAGAAACACTTCGGTAATGATTTTCCGAGATACGATATTTTCTATATTTTTGAAAAATACCTAGCCAAAAAAATACCGATTCTCACACAAGATTAGATCTTCATCTCGCATCTATCATGTGATACGAAAGATTCTTGGGAATAAATAATAGAAATTTTTCACATAAAATAAATAAATAATAGGAAATTTTTTTTTTCGATTAAGATAGTAGAACCCACTAATAATATTGCATCCTACAAAGAAAATATAATTTCGCATAAATTTGTAATATTTTTGTAGATCACTTATCTGGTGAATATTCTAATCGTACTTTAGAATATCCATTATTTTATCAATTTTTGAAAATTCAAATTTTACGCTTTCTTGCAAAACAACTGCGCCATATTCGTATTATTACGGTAAATTGGTTAATAACTTATAAAAATTATTTTACGTACCGAAGAAATTCAATATCAGATATTATGAGATTATTTTCGCAACTTTATTATAATATAAATAACATTGAACAAAATATTATATTTAAACATATTTAAATAAATTAAAGGTTAAAAGCTCATTTTAATTGAATAAATGATACTATACAAGTTACAACTAACAAACAACCAACCAAATAAATTGATAATCAAATTATTCAATCAGTTAAAACATCTATGGTCCAAACATATTGTTTTATAAGCTCAATACACCACTAAAAAAAAGAAATAAAAGTTAAAATATTATAAATTTTAATATAAATAAAGTAAAAATAAAATCTACTCACTTCATCATTTCCTCCTAATCTTTCATTATGACAAACAACTTCTTGAAAAGCATCGTTCCCAATAGTAAATTGAATATCATGACTACGTAAAAATTCAACTTGATCATCTTGAATTTTACCATTGTCATCACATTTCTTAATACTAAGGTTAATAATATCATTTGATTTTAAATATCCTTGGCGATTCTCTAATTTACTATCATTAAATTTCCAATTTTCATTCCAATACTTATGATTAATATTGTTACAACTCACTAAAATAATAAGTATAAATATTACTTTAGGTTTAATAAAATAAAATATTTATTTTAATTTATTACCTTCTGTGTAGTTAGTTGAAGGAGAATTATAGTAACCATAATAACCTTCATAAGCGCCATGGTATATTCCAAGAAATTTATTACTAGATTTGACGTGTTGTAACTTTATCGAAGTATTGTTGTAAGTAGCTAATTCTTTACCAAATTTAATTTTCCATAAAGAATTTGGATCAGGTACTGGACTTCCTGCAAAAATCTAAGAAACATTATATGATGTTAATTCTGTAAAATATAACTAAATATTCATATATATATAAAATCATAATACCAATTTAGACTTGCTTCCAGTTGTATAATTTAAATTTTCAGCTGAACTTAAATATTTTCCTGTAGCAATATGCTTTAAAGCTACAATAGATTCATCTTTAATCAAATTCGATTCTTCAACAATAATATCTTCAAATTCTTTAATTAATTCATTAATTGAATTCACATTTTTCATTTTTTTATAAAATTCGTTTGAAAAAAAACTCCTCATTGGAAGTGATTCGCAAAGATAATTCTTTTGTTCTTCTATATCATTAATTTCAGCATTATAACATAATTTGAGAAAATTTGAAATAAATTTTGAAGTATCTCCACCTCTACTTTCAGGGATATATTTTAATAATTGCAATTTTCTTTTATTTGTATTCTTAAACACCGCAAAAGAAATATTTTCTTTTAATGCGTTACGAAGTTCTTCAATATTACTAATTTCAGCTGGGAGTTTGATAGTGGGATCTACTAATGATATAGTAATTTTTAAAAATTCTTTATAATCAAGTTTCCAAATGTAACGAAATTTTTGAATATCATTTATCCATTCATCTGGATGTATATTTCCATTATATTTTGGAATATCCATTTTTTTACTTTATAAAATAGCACAAAAGTGAAGGTTTGTTGGGTAGAAGCACGTCGGTAATAATTTTCCCGAAATTGGATATTTATATTTTAAACCAACTAGCCAAAAAAATACCGATTCACCAAACAAAGATTTTTGATCTTGACAAATTCAGAAGTTGCATGCGTTTATCACATTTTTTAACATTATAAGCTTATTGTGTTACGAACCGTTTAAAAATTGATGGACGAAACTAACTATTAAACCTTTAATTCGTGAATGATTATAAATTAAAAAAATTGCTCCAATTAAGTGATCTTTAAAAATAAAATGAAAATAATGAGTATTTTTTAAACTTTTTAGCAAAATTTATTTGTACTTAAGTTACTTTACCTTTTAATATGGCATTTTATAAAATTCAGCTCGTTTACTTCAATGTATGTAAAAAAAAATATTTACCAAAAATAATTCCTAAGAAATCATGCGGTTTTATTATTATAAAGTTTCGATGTAAGTAGGAAGAGATTTTTTACCAAATTTAATTTTCGTAAAAAATTTGAAACTAATACTTGACTTCCTACAAATCCTAAATTATTTAAAAGAATTTTTTTTTTTTATATTGTTATATCTACTTCTAGTTATATAAAATAAATTTTAACTGAACCGAATATTTGTAAGAATATTGAATTCTCATTTTTCATTTTTTTATATTTTTATAAATTTCATTTGATACATAATTATTCTTTACAATCCCAGAATTGTAACATAATTTGAAGTATCACTATTACTTTCTTGAATATATTTATATTTTTAATGATTGTAATTTTCTTTTATCGGTATTTTTTAAATATCGTAACTAAAAATATCTTCACTAAGTGCACCACGCACAAACTATTAATTTCGGTTGGAACTGAAATAAATAGTAGAATCCACTAAAAATATTATATCCTCCAAAGCCGTATTAGTTTCATACTGTATATCATTTTATCCATTCATCTAATCATATTTTGGAATACTCATTTTTTCTTTATCAAGAATGAAATTTATAGTATAAAAATTTTGAGAGAATATAAATTTACACTCGAGTATTTATATTGGGCAGCATAAAAAATAATACGGTTTTCAACCTTTCGCTTGCCAATTTTTGCCGCGCCTAGCAATTAGAATTAAAAGTGTTCGCATAAGTTTGTTTGATCGCTTTCTGTAAAATAATTTTGTGTGAATACAAATTTTAAATTTTTATTTCGAAGATCTCCATAATTTATTACAAGCTGAAGAATTCGAAGATGAGATATATTCTAATTATAACTAAAAATATACCCAGTCAATGAATTATGGTAATCAAAAATTATTTAATAATGTAAAGTATCTATGGACCAAATATGTTGTTTAATAAGCTCAATACGCCACTAAATAAAAAAGATTAATTATTAAATCTTAAATGATAAGAAATGAGGTTAAATAACAATCAATTTACTCACTTCATCATTTCCGCCTAATCGTTCATTATGACAAACAACTTCTTGATAAGTATCATTCCCAATAGTAAATTGAATATCATGACTACGTAAAAATTCAACTTTATTATTATTATAGTATTTCTCAATACTAATATTAATAATATCATTTGATTTTATATATCCTTGGTGATTTTCTAATTTACTAGTATAATTTAATTTTCAATTCTCATTCCAATAATAAGGATTATTACTAAAATTACTGATATTATTACAATTCACTAAATTATTAAGTATATATATTACTTTAGGTTTAATAAACAAAATAAACAAACATATTTTAATTTGTTACCTTCTGTATGATTATTTGATGGAGAGAGATAATAAATGTTATAATTATTATGATATACTCCAAGAAATTTATTATTTGATTTGATATGTTGTAATTTTATCGAAGTATTGTTGGTAGCTAATTCTTCACCAAATTCAATTTTCCATAAAGAATTTGAACCAGGTACTGGACTTCCTGCAAAAACCTAAGAAACAAAATATTATATATATGTTAATTCTGTAAATTATAACTAAATATTCGCATATACAAAAAACTAAAATACCAATTGAGTACGACTTCCAGTTGTATAATTAAAATTTTCAGCTGAACTTAAATATTTTCCTGTAGCAACATGTTTTAAAGCTATAATAGAATCATTTTTAATTAAATTTGATTCTTCAGCAATAATATCTTCAAATTCTTTAATTAATTCATTAATTAAATTCACATTCTTCATTTTTTTATAAAATTCGGCTGTAAAATAATAACTCATTGGAAGCGATTTATAAAGATAATTCTTTTGTTCTTCTATATCATTAATTTCAGCGTTATAACATAATTTAAGAAAATTTGAAATAAATTTTGAAGTATCACCGCCTCTACTTTCAGGAATATATTTTAATGATTGTAATTTTCTTTTGTTTGTATTCTTAAATACTGTAAAAGAAATATTTTCTTTTAATGCATTACGAAGTTCTGCAATATCACGAATTTCAGTTGGGAGTTTGATAGTGGGATCAACTAATGATACAGCAGTATTTAAAAACCCTCCATAATTTTTTTCCCAAATGTAATTATATTTCTGAATATCATGTATCCATTCATCTGGATGAATATTTCCATTATATTTAGGGAAATCCATATTGTTTTTTACAAGTGTGAAAGTGGAGAGAGTCTACCGGCTTTAATTTTCCCCGAAGGTTCGAGTTATATGTTTTGGGCATCGCCACTTACCAAATTCAGAAAATGTATATATCACAATTACATAACATCCAATCTCTACTAGACCAAAATTGATATTGATAGCAATAAAGAAAAATTTTTGACCAAATGACACGTGACCAGTCGTTTGAGTCTCCGGCCATAAAGAAAAAATTTTTAATTGAAATGTTGAGTTTTTCGCCGTCTCTTTATACTTCATGAAGACAAAAAGGTATTTTCGCAAATATTGTAATATGAAAAATTTTATTTATATATAGACGAGTACTGAGGAGATACACAACAAACAGACGCTATACTAATAATTAAAAGATAGACTATCCTACATCTACCTAACCCGTTACAAAGTAACGAGTCGTCCCGCCTTTTATTCCTCAAGGGACCATTAGGCGTAACCGGCCCATCATGACGAACCAACAACAGCAAGAGACCGTGAATTAAAACTACTAATAACCTCTAAATTTAAAAAGGAAGAAAATGTGTCATTGAATGGAGGGGTAACATGTCAGTCACCCCTAAGGGGTGACCGATATTTTTACCTCATCCAATAGTAATAACCATAGTATATTATTACCTTAGATTTAAAATTTAATTTACTATTTCTGATGATAGTAGATGACGATTTGTGTCAGACGTCAACTGTATTTTTTAAAGTGATAGTGATGTCCACAATACTATGAACCTGAATGTTTTGAATTTTTAGAATTATAGATTACTAATAAATATATAAATATAACTATTAATAATTATTAGTTTGCTCAGTTAGTTCAGTGATTATCCTATCAACGTTAATACAAATCACGATTTTAAAAACCTATTTATTATTATTTAAATAAAATAATCATTTAAAAGAAAACTCTTAAAATTCTTAAATTAGGATTTTTGAAATATTTAATTGACGATAAATAGGGTTCATCTCGTAATACAAATGTATTGCGATCTTATGGATAATATAAATAATTAAAGGTGATTCAAATGTTTTTTAGCAGATTTATTCTTTAAAATTCTGAATTAATATTTTTTTTTTTTTTTTTTTTGTAAATATTTGAAATATTTGCTTCTTCTAAAGATCTTATACAGGTTTGACAAAATTCATGCCAAGGAGCAAATTTTTTTGAACTGTTGCGCCATAATCGCATTCCTAAAATAGGCATAATTAAAAACAATTTAAGTTCATTATTTTTATTTCTTAATCTAATCACAAAAATTAAATTTTCTTCAAATTTTTTCAGTTATACAAAATCTAAATTTTTTTTCCAATCTGCTACAAATTCTAAGAATTCTAAGGCATATAAATAATATTTCGGAAGAATAACTTTTCATGGGTATTTTGATATAGATGTTGATAAGGTATGTCTGATATGTCAGGTCCCTTCGCAGGCTACGAAGTCAAACACTTTAATGAGTTTTAGTGAGCTTTTTAGTAAGTGGGTTTATAATCCTATAAGATATATTATTGTGATTATAAACCTCGTTCAGACACATGAGATAATCTTTGTATGAATATAACTTAATTTATTTATTTTTAAATATAAATTGCAATCCAAACAATTGAATAAATTTTAATTCTTCTCAAAGTTAAGCATAATTTATTAAAGTTGACTGAAGAACTTGAATATGAAACTAACAAATAACGAACAAATGAATTAATAATCAAAATTATTTAATCATATAAAGTATCTATAGTCCAAATATGTTGTTTAATAAGCTCAATACGCCACTAAAAAAAAAGATAAGGATTAATTGATAAAATCTTAGTAAATGATAAAAAATAAAGTCAAATAAAATAAATCTACTCACTTCATCATTTCCTCCTAATCTTTCATTATGACAAACAACTTCTTGAAAAGTATCGTTTCCTATAGTAAATTGAATATCATGACTACGTAGAAATTCTACTTTATTATTATCATACGATTTCATAATACTAAGATTAATAATATCATTTGATTTTAAATATCCTTGGCGATTCTCTAATTTACTATCATTAAATTTCCAATTTTCATTCCAATATTTATGATAGAAACTGTTAGGCATATGACTAGTACTATTACAACTCACTAAATAATAAATATAAATATATTACTACGATTTAAAAAGTAACATAAAATAAAATTTAATTTGTTACCTTCTGTGTGGTTAGTTGAAGGAGATTTCCAATAACCGTTATAAGGGTCATAGTATATTCCAAGAAATTTATTACTAGATTTGATGTGTTGTAACTTTATCGAAGTATTGTTGTAAGTAGCTAATTCTTTACCAAATTTAATTTTCCATAAAGAATTTGGATCAGGTACTGGACTTCCTGCAAAAATCTAAGGAACATTATATGATGTTAATTCTGTAAAATATAACTAAATATTCATATATATAAATAATCATAATACCAATTGAAATTTGCTTCCAGTTGTATAATTTAAATTTTCAAATGAACTTAAATATTTTCCTGTAGCAATATGCTTTAAAGCTACAATAGATTCATCTTTAATCAAATTCGATTCTTCAACAATAATATCTTCAAATTCTTTAATTAATTCATTAACTGAATTTATATTTTTCATTTTTTTATAAAATTCGCTCGAAAAGTAATTATTAATTGGAAGTGACTTATAAAGATAATTTATTTGTTCTTCTATATCATTAATTTCAGCATTATAACATAATTTGAGAAAATTTGAAATAAATTTTGAAGTATCACCACCTTTTCTTTCAGGAATATATTTTAATGATTGTAATTTTCTTTTATTTGTATTCTTAAAAACTGTAAAAGAAATATCTTCTTTAAGTGCATTACGAAGTTTCTCAATAGTTTCGATTTCAGTTGGAAGTGATATATTAGTATCTACTAATGTTTTAGCAATTTCCAAACAATCGTTAATCGAATAATTATTATTTCTAAGTTTCAAATATTTTTGAATATCGTTAACCCATTCATCTGGATGAATATTTCCATTATATTTTGGCAGGTCCATTTTTTTTTATAAAAATGGTGCAAAAGTGCAGGTCTGCAGATAGAAGCACTTCAGGTAATAATTTTCCGAAATTCAGAATTTATATTAAGCAGCTACTACTAGCCAAAAAAATACCGATCCTCAATGCAAACAAGATTATAATCTTACCAAATTCAGAAGTTTCATGCATCCATCAGCTTATAGTGACACGAACCATAAACGAAACTAACTAAAGAAAGTTAATTCGTGAATATTAAATTTTTTTTTTTTTTAAGCGATATTCAATAACTGGAATCTTAATATAATTGATTTGATTAGAATTGGTTATTTAATATATCGATATACCGGAGTTTTGAGCTAACTACGGATAAGTCCTATTCATTGAGTTCAGTCGTTAAATGGTTAGGGCGCTAGGCTACGTGAACCGTTAAAAAGGGCAAATCTCTTAAATAATAATATTCGAAAATTAAGAATTTCAATAAAATAAAATAACATTACTTATCGTATAGCACTGACTAAAAGTCTCCCCTCTCAGCCTAACTTTTTTTTTTTCGATTAAAAATAAATTTTTTAAATAAAGATAAATTGATATAGACCGGGAATTTTATCATTAGTAATCATTTTTGATTAACCGATATTTTATGGATATTATACGAATGTAGGTGCTGTATTTACATTGGTTACCAATGCAATAAATTATATCATACACAATACATATCTATATTATCTCTTAAAATATAACCTCCCCTCTCACTTAATATATTCAGCATTTTATAAAATACTCACGAGTATAATTTAACTTTTTAAATCGGTTAAATTGATTTAGACCCGGTATTTTAGCAGTGCTATACGATATACGATATTAAAATTTTCGAAAAATTTTATTTATACCAAAGATCCTCTTAATTTTCAACATCATGAAATTATAAAATCCAGCCTTATATTATAAGTTCAATGTTAGTGATGCCGATTAGTTTTGGCAGAATTACAAATAAAGCAAAAAAATGAAATAGGCTTAAATTATTAAATCACTAAGATCTGAGTAATGTATTTTTAATAATAAAAACATAAAATGTAATGAATCTAATGTAGCTGTAGAAATTCGATGGCAAATAAATCACTTACTCATTTGATATAGTTAAATATATTACTCATATCAGTCATATGAATAAAAGTTACTTATGCAATAAATATTACTCTTTGTGTGAGTATATAAAATAAATCAATACCTTAGATTATAGGTCTGCCTCTCTTCTCTTTTCTTTTTTTTTTAGGTCTTCTTTTATTTTTCGATCAAATAATCTTGAATGGTTAAATAATTCTTTGATGAGTAACTCATCAGATGAAACTAATAAACCAAAAATATCTTCATCCGATTCTTTCTCCTTTCCTCTTTCCCTTTCAGTTCCTTCTCTTCCTGATTAATATAAATTAAAAATAAATTTTTATTTAATTTCTCATCTATAATTATTATTTTAATTATTCAATTTTTAATTTTCGCAAATGTATTAATAATATGGTCCAAAGGTTATTTATTAATCAGTAGATCTAAAATATTTATTCAGATTTAAATTTCTACAGTTAGTATGGTATGTAAATATTTGTATTAAATTTATTACTTTCCGTATTTCATTCTGAATTTAATATCAAAAAAAGGCATAATTTCTATATTATTTCACTCCTAAAGAAATTAATAATGTCAAAATTAAATATTGATAGTTTTTACGTAATTACTTAAATTTAAAAAAATATTAAAAAGGTAATGTTGTTTATATTGGAGTTTTTATATGTTTTTGCTACTTGACAATCATACAGTAATTCATGATAAATTTATTACAAAGAAATTTTTTATTTAAAAATTTTTGTATTTGTCATTGGCATCACTATAAAAGTCATATTTACAAAAAGAAAATTACTGAATTTAATATGTTGTTAAGAAGTTTCACTGTAAAGCACTGGACAAACTTAATTTCCGTAAAGAGTTGTATCAAATAATTATTAAATTATTTAAAGAAATTATTTTGATTGTAATAACGATACGAAAAATATGCCAATTGACAATTTTCAATAAACTTAAAAATATTTATTTACTTTATAGCTAGTATTATAGTTTCATTTTATCAAAATTCGATTCATTAGTAAACAATATCTTCAAATTATTTAATATCCACATTTTTCATTTTGTATAAATTCCATTTTATAAATAATTATCCATTGGAAGTAATTTATAATTTTCAGCATTGTAACATAATTTAAAGTAAACCTTTCACTACTTCAGAAATTTATTTTAATTATTGTAATTTCTTTTATCTATATTTTAAATATCAGTAATAAATATCTTACTACATTATTCTCTCAAGCTATTAACTTCACTTGAAGGACTGAAGTGAGATAATAATATTATATCTCCAAAAGAAAGTCTAATTTGCATAAGTCTGTAATATCTTAGTATATCATTTATCCATTCATCTGGTGAATATTTAATATATTTCAATCTCATTTTAAAACCATTTTTATAAGAATGAAATTTGAATTTCCTCTAAATATTTAATGCAATTTCCAAAATGATTTATTGCTTATCTTTATAAAATATTTAGAACCATTAATGGAAAAATATATAACTAGCTTGCCTAAAAGAACTGGTCGCCTGCTCATCGACAGAAACGCACTGTCAAAGAGCATCTGTCAAGGAGCATTTGACAAAGTAGTTGGTGATGGGGCCACTCAGCACAGATAAGTGAAATAACTAAATCAACTTGCCAAATAAATAAATAAATATATATATATAAATTTTCTTTCCTCCGTGATTTCAAGTAAGCTAATTGAGTATTCTCCGACAGTATCTAGTTCTTAGTTGTTGAGTCATTCATATTGTTTTCGCGTAATCGGAATTCTGAAAATTTTATAAGAGAAGGTTTTATCATGGGTTATATTGTGTTATGAAAATAAAAGCGGCTGCATTTTTTACTAGGCACCATGATAGTGCTCGAGAAGCAGTTGTATAGAGACGAGAAAAAATAATTTATAAGTGGAAGTATTTTTTTAATTTTATTTATACGTGAAAGTTACCGATCAAAGGCGTAACGACGTGACATAATGTTGTCCACATGGTCGGAACTTACTTAAACCGATCATTTTTTTCATTTTTTCATCTTTTAATTTGATTATTGCGCCCGATTACTAAACAGTAGAACGTACTCAATTCAATGCCTGGCTGCCGCAGCTCTTACCTGTCAAGGTAACCATTATTAATATGTTTTGGTCACAGCCAACAGTTTTAACGAGCTTTTTTAGTATTGTCTATATATTATAATTCGTGATTATATCAAAACGTTTATATAATTACCATACTAATTTTTATTATCTCATTTAATTTGGTTAGTATTATAGAGAGCAATTTGTTCTGAACGATTTATATGTTCGTCGATGGTGAGTGAACATTTATATGGCAGGTAAAATAATTTGATGTAATTCTATCTATGTTCCCTAATTATATTAACGTTAATGATATTTCTTTTATAAAGTCAAGAGTTTATTCGATTAACAATTGTATTGAGTCTACCTTTGATTCTGCTATGGTAAGCAAAAATGCTAACGCTAATTTAAAGGCAAATCCATCATCATCATCTAATGATGCAAGAAAAAATATGGATGTAAGTGGGTGTAATTGCATGAAATACATTGTAATTTCTTTGTTACTTTCACAACGATATTCTTTATGTCACCTTGGATTTTGAAGGTAATTTTCTTTTCCAAAGCTAGTTGTAAATCTCTCAGGTTTATAATAAGTTTGCAACTTCTCGGCGCTGCTTTATCAAATTAGGAGTCAATTTGCCGTTAGGTGGGCATTTTACAATGTTTCACTGTTTCAAGATAGAACAATTACTTCGCTGATATTCTAAGTAAATGCCCATCAAATTCTCCCAAGTTGTTGATATTAATTACTTACCCGCTACTCGTTATCTTTGTGTTTACATATTTCTTAGGATCGCTTTATATTATTATTAAAATATTGCTAGAACTGATCGAGATGACATTTTGTAGATTGGTATGGACCTGAATATTTTTTTTTTACTTAATAAGAAAGAAAACACGGACAATTAATTAATTAGTTTTGGAATTCATGAGGAATAGAATAATTCCACTACGAATCATATCATAGTAAAATAAGCAATTAAGCATAGTTCCTTGGTCAGTTTATTGATGAGTCGACCCTCAAGTACTGTAATTTAAAAGTTAAACTGAACGCCCAAGATTTAAACAAATAGAGCTAGAGCTTTTGTTCGAACATTTATATTTTATCTTACGTAAAAGATATTTTTTTTTAAAAAAAAAAAATTATTTATTATATTTAATAATTCTACGTATAATAAAGTTAGTGTTTTTTTGAGTACGAATTACTAATATCGATAAAAATTTTTTATTAGTATGTGAAGTTATAAATTGGTACATCAATTATCTAAAGCACAAGTCTTCCTTAACTTTTCGCGTACTCTTACGATCATAATGAGATCAAAACTACCGGTTATTCACTTGTGCAAGAAATAACAAAGCTAAACTTATTCTGGAATATTTCGTGGAAGGTCATATGTACATCTCAAGACTAAGTCATCATGATGATAACAAAAAAAGTTATGTATCATGATTGTTTAATGGATATCATTAATGATTTTAAAAGAAGTAAACAAATTTATCATTGTAAAATTTTCAAAAAAAAAAAAAAAATGAAAGAGAAATTAAATAAAAATTTATAACGAAAGTAAAATATTTAGAGTAAAATTTTATTACAAAATAAATTAATAATAAAAATTATTTAATCGTGTAAAGTATCTATGGTCCAAATATGTTGTTTAATAAGTTCAATACACCACTAAAATAAAGATGAGGATTAATTTTTAAATCTTGAATGATAAAAAAATAAATATTTCTACTCACTTCATCATTTCCTCCTAATCTTTCATTATGACAAACAACTTCTTGAAAAGTATCGTTTTCAATAGTAAATTGAATATCATGACTACGTAGGAATTCTACTTTATTAATATTATACGATTTAATACTAAGATTAATAATATCATTTGATTTTAAATATCCTTGATTTTCTAATTTACTATGATTAAATTTCCAATTCTCGATCCAAAAATAAGGGTTATTAACATAATTCATATCGCTACAACTCACTAAAATAATAAGTATAGATATTACTTTAGGTTTAATAAACAAAATGAGCAAACGTATTTTAATTTGTTACCTTCCGTATGATTAGTTGATGGAGAATTACAGGTGCCATATATTCCAAGAAATTTATTATTATATTTGACGTGTTGTAACTTTATCGAAGTATTGTTGTAAGTAGCTAATTCTTTACCAAATTTAATTTTCCATAAAGAATTTGGATCAGGTACTGGACTTCCTACAAAAACCTAAGAAACAATATATTAAATATATGTTAGCTCTGTAAAATATAACTAAATATTCGAATATATAAAAAATCAAAATACCAATTGTAATTTACTTCCAGTTTTATAATAAAAATTTTCATCTGAACTTAAATATTTTCCTGTAGCAATATGCTTTAATGCTACGATAGATTCATTTTTAATTAAATTTGATTCTTCAAAAACAATATCTTCGAACTCTCTAATTAATTCATTAATTGAATTCGCATTTTTCGTTTTATTATAAAATTCATTCGAAAAATAATTATTCATTGGAAGTGATTTATAAAGATAATTCGTTTGTTCTTCTATATCAATAATTTCAGCATTATAACATAATTTGAGAAAATTTGAAATAAATTTTGAAGTATCACCACCTCTACTTTCAGGAATATATTTTAATGATTGTAATTTTCTTTTATTTGTATTTTTAAATATTGTAAAAGAAATTTCCTCTTTAAGTGCATTACGAAGTTTCTCAATACTATCAATTCCAGTTGGAAGTGAGATATTAGAATCGACCAATGATAAGGCAACTTTCACAAAATCATCCCTACGAGTTTGCCTAATTTTAAAATATTCTAAGTAATTTTGAAAATCTTTTATCCATTCATCTGGATGAACATTTCCATTATATTTTGGAAAATCCATTTTTAATCAATAATGAGAGAGAAACTTTTCGGTAATAATTTTTCCCGAAAATCATCAAATTATATAAAAAAAATACCGGTTTTCAAACAAGGTTTAATGTGATCCTCAAGTGACGATTCACTACATCAGATGTCAACAATATTATTTTAGGACCCAGAAATATATACACAGGGGTAGGGTACACAGATGCGTCGCCATCATAGTGAGAGTAAAGTTTTGATTTGCGTACAATCTAAGAATTTTTCATCCATAATTAGGTCATCAAGATTGCGTATTTTTTATCAAAATTTTTATATATAATAATTAGTTTGCGTATTTTTGGCCTAAATTTGGCTAATCTTATATATTTACTGTACATTAATCGCATTGTAATATTTAGTATTAATTGAAAGAAATTTCTAAAGGTTAAAAAGTGAAATTATAGAAAAATATTATTGAAAAAATGGTAAATTAGAATAAATTCTATTTTTTCACATTAGTATTTGGTTTTATAAATAATATAGAAGCTATGTTAAAATAATTAATAACATAATGTCTGAAATTTTATTTGCGTATTTTTGCGAGATTTTCAATATCAGGTGTCAATTATGCGTACTACTCATATAAAAAGTCTCTGCGTAGTAAAAAAATTTTTCGCCACCTGGCCCTTATATATATATTTCTGAATGCAGCCGATATATTTAGGATTATAGATTAACAAATGTTAGCGTATAAATTTACAGTGAACAGCTAAAAAAATAATACCGATTTTCAATTTTTTACTTGACAAATTCAGTAAATTTTTTTCCATTTCCGCGCCATAATCGTATTTTATAAATTGAATAATTAAAATAGTTCAAGTTAAATACGTTCATTATTTTTATTTAATAACCTAACCATATCATAATCACAAAAATAAATTTACTTCAAATTTTTTCTGTTATACAAAATCTAAATTCTTTTCCCATTCTGCTGCAATTCTAGGGCAAACTGTTAAATAATATTTCAGAAGAATATCTTTTCATAGGTTTTTTTTGAAATAATGTTGATGAAGCATGTCCGATATGACTAGTATGAACCATCATTTTCGACTATACTAATAATTCTCAAGGTCAGGACTCTTCGCAAGATAACGAAGTCACTATTTCAACATTTCTATGATCATAGTGAGCATTTTGGTAAGTGGTTTTTATAATCATATAAAATATAAGCGTGAAATTGTTTAATTGTGATTATAAACCTCAAATCATAGTATGTTATTTACGTACCTCACATGAGATAAATATAATTTGATCTACTTTATTTTAAATATAAATTACAATCAATAAATGTTAATTCTTTTAAAGTTTAGTATAATTTATTAAAGTTGAAGAATTTAATATGAAACTATTAATATCAAATTATTTAATCGTGCAAAGTATCTATGGTCCAAATATGTTGTTTAATAAGTTCAATACACCACTAAAATAAAGATAAGGATTAATTTTTAAATCTTGAATGATAAAAAATAAATATTTCTACTCACTTCATCATTTCCTCCTAATCTTTCATTATGACAAACAACTTCTTGAAAAGTATCGTTTTCAATAGTAAATTGGATGTCATGACTACGTAGAAATTCTACATTATTATAATCGCACGATTTCTTAATACCAAGATTGATAATATCATTTGATTTTAAATATCCTTGGCGATTCTCTAATTTACTATCATTAAATTTCCAATTTTCATTCCAATATCCACGATAGGTAACGTCGTCATAAATATTATTACAACTCACTAAATAATGAAAATAAATATATTATTGCGATTTAAAAAGTAACATAAAATAAAATTTAATTTATTACCTTCTGTGTAGTTAGTTGAAGGAGATTTATAATAGTAAGAATAACCTTCATAACCGCCATGGTATATTCCAAGAAATTTATTACTAGATTTGATGTGTTGTAATTTTATCGAAGTATCGTTGTAAGTAGCTAATTCTTTACCAAATTTAATTTTCCATAAAGAATTTGAATCAGGTACTGGACTTCCTGCAAAAACCTAAGGAACAATATATTATATGTTAGTTCTGTAAAATATAACTAAATATTCGTATACATAAAAATTTCCTAATACCAATTGAAGATTGCTTCCAGTTGTATAATAAAAATTTTCAGCTGAACTTAAATATTTTCCCGTACCAACATGTTTTAAAGCTACAATAGAATAATTTTTAATTAAATTTGACTCTTCAACAGCAATATCTTCAAATTTTTTAATTAATTCGTTTAACGAATTTACATTTTTCATTTTAGTATAAAATTCGTTTGAAAAATATTCATTCATTGGAAGTGAATTACAAAGATAATTCTTTTGTTCTTCTATATCATTAATTTCAGCATTATAACATAATTTGAGGAAATTTGAAATAAAATTTGAAGTATCACCACCTCTACTTTCAGGAATATATCTTAATGATTGTAATTTTCTTTTATTTGTATTTTTAAATAATGTAAAAGAAATATCCTCTTTAAGTGCATTACGAAGTTTAACAATACTATCAATTTCAGTTGGAAGTAAGATATTAGAATCCACCAATGATAAAGCAAACTTTGCACGAGTGAATTCAGAAAGAGGATCCTTAATTGGTCTATAATATTCTAAGTAATTTTGAAGGTCTTTTATCCATTCATCTGGATGAACATTTCCATTATATTTTGGAAAATCCATTTTTTTGTTGATAATGGAAGAGAACCTTTACGGTAATAATTTCCCGAAAATCACAATTATATTAAAAAAAAAATACCGGTTTTCAAACAAGGTTTTAATGTGATACAAGCCATTTAAAAATTTGTGGAACTAAGATAAAAAAATTTAATCGATATAACATAAATTTGAATTAATGGTGATTTTCATGAGAACGGATAAAAAAGATCAAATACGTTTTATTTTCGATAATTGACATATTTCAATAAATTCATTGCAGCAAACTTAGCAAACTTAAAAAGTCAAATAATATAAACTTTTTGATTAAATTGTTATGCATCCAATAGATTCTTTAACTTTTAATTATACTAGTTATAAAATTTAACTAAGGTTAATGCATCGTTAAAAGGTAAATAATTCATTTTAATATTGAGGAAACTTAACCTAAGACCCCGTTCAGGTTAACTAACTGGGTGCAGGTTAAGATCGCCCTCCAATATTTTCCTAGTAAAATTCACATAATCAATGAATTATTGGTAATATTAAATATCGAACAAAATAAACAAAATATTTAGTTATCCGTTTGGTATAAAAATATATTTAATAATGAAAATTTATTATCTTCTAATGATAGTATGACGATTTGCGTCAGATGTCAACCATATTTTTAAAGGGACTTTAGGATTATATACACACCCCTATAAAAAAAACTCCGATAAATGATCATTTTTCTAGTTTTCATTTCGAATAAACTCAGACACGTGATCATTTTTCTGAAAAATTTTTTTATAGGGCACCTGCCAAAAGTATCTGGATAGCATTTTTTTCAAGGAGGCTAAATCAGGATATTAACTCATCATAGAAAGATGAATCAAAACCCATTTAAGTCGCCGTAATGAGACGTATCGAATGGCAGTGAAATCATGTCCAGGATCGATAGATGAATTATTCACAAAGTCTCTAAATAATAAAATGCCAATAAATTTTCGTTAGACATGAAACACCACCATTCAACTTCTCTTAATGACGATTCCAATAAACTTTGGTTCATCTTTCTATAATCATTGGATCATGATGAGTTATCATGATTTAACCTCCTTGAAAAATGTCGTCCGGAAGGAAATGCAATTCACAGAGATTTGTATTCTAGAAATAAATTGTTAATGACATATAAAGTTGTTCGTATACTAAGTGATTTTGGATTTTGTGGACCAGCTGATAAATCATTAAATTAAATAAGAATGTATGGAGAACTTCCTTATATTTCACTGAAGTTATTTCTGGAAAAGGTTTTGTATCCGATATTTATAGATTGGCATACTTATGTGGAAAATTTCATCTGGGTAACCACCATTTATTAAAAAACATAATTATGAAATGGGACCAAAAATAACCAGGAACTCCTACAATGTTGGGGATGCAGATCGCAAAAGGAGACTTGATATTTGTAATTTTGTAATCTTTCAACAGATAAATTCCATTACACATAAATAATTTTCAATTAAATCCTTTTTTAAGAGCTTTAGTGTAAGTTCTAGCAATTCCATTTTTGGGAATTTTGTCAGTCAAGTATATGTATTTTAAAGATTTACCTGAATGTAACGAAAGGACAAAAGGTAAATATTAGTATATTATTATTTTCTATATCAGATATGATATTTTTATTTTTTTATTTAACAGAATAACAAGAGGGTAATCATTATTCGTTTAAAAATTTTTATATATTTATATTTGTATATATAATTAATATGTATTATACTAGCTATAATATGCAACTTAGCTTTGATAAGAGGATAAATTGATAATTATTTGGCATGATCAAAAATTAATACATTGATCTTTGAATTTCTAAAATATGTAATATAAATAGTTAATATTTAATTATATAGATAATACATCATGTCCACATAATTCCATATGGATTAATTCAGAAATATGTGGAATTCCATACATTCTACCTGGATCTACGTAGAATTTTTGTGAATCTACGTCGAAAATACCATGTGTTTCTTCACGGGTATTTGGAAAAGATTTCTCAAAAGTCAGAAACGAATGCGTACCGACTTATAATCAATTTATTTTAAAAAAATACACGTATAATATCAATTGGTTTATCTTTATTTTTAATCATTAAGTTAATAATAACGTAATATTAACCTTAAGTAGAAATTTATGTCCCAAATCTTCAAACGAAAATATTTTCGATGATTCGATGATAAAATTTTATATTGAAAAAAAAGTCAATATTACGGTGGATTTGTTGTTATGTGCCACGCAGTAGCAACAATTGACAGCCAATCATTCAACATCTACCTCCATGTCCTCGGTTTGCACGTGGTCAGAGTATGACCCGATAATATGAATTTTTTTACGCTCAAATCGATTTTTGTGTGTTACTGTTTGGTAATTCTTTCAAATAAATAAATAATTAGGAAAATATTTTGGAATTTACAGTATCAATAAAAGCTGTAATAGTCGTTACGATTCAATTATGCGAATTACTAACATTTTTTATTATACTAAAAATACATCAAATAGTTTAGACATATAAACAATAATACATAAACTATTTGATTTAACAACAAAATTATTTAAAATAAACTATCCTAAGACTATTTTTAATGTTTACATGAAGAAATAAGTACTCTATTCTTAGTGATTGAATAATCCTAATAAATATTGCTAAAATTATAATATATTTTTTTAAATAATTTAAAATCGGTCTACATTTAAACAAAACAAAAATTGTTAGTAACTTATAGGATATCATTTATTGTGAAACATGAAATATAATTATACCGACCTTCAGTTGCATTTTTTGGTTCAAGAAGATTTTTGAATTGATAAACTTTACTTGTGAATAATCTTCTCGCACTTGTATTATTAATAATGTAACTTTTCGAATAATTTTTTAAATACAGTATATTTTTATTTTATTTGATTCATTTTGATAATTTTTAACCTATTCATTTCTTCTATTTTATCAAATCTTTTTGTTGGACCAGCATCCTCTATCAACTTACAGGAGCATCACGCGATCTTATGAGATAAAATACGAAATAGAGGAATTATTTTGTAGATGGTTTACAGCCGAATTAGGATTAGCAGGTATAAAAGAAAGATGCAAAGGCAAGTATATAAAGAAACTAAAGGTACCGTGAAAATTTGGGATTTGTGTAAAGAGAGTTACGTTTTCGCTTTTGGTACATTTCTTCAGATCAATGGTAAATTGTAGTATTAGCAAATTTTTAATAAGAAGAAAAAATGGCAAACTCGGCGGAAAAGCTATGGAGCTAGAAGGCTCTGAAGGTGCTCGGATAATGAAACCGAATCATAAAGCTGTCAAAGAAGTCGATAGCAAAGAAACGCTACCAATTTCAGATGAGCAATTAGCCCTGAAAAAAAGTCGATCCGTTTTTTATATTCCGTCTCTTTTTCGTAAAATGCTCATATTTCCGGAATTAATAGTCTTATATCCCGAACTTATCGAATTATTTACATTTTCCGTGAATGGATCCGTGAAGGGCTCATTTTTACGGAGTTTTTACAGAAATAACGGATAAAATTTTTTATAGGGTAGCTAAGTGGGGTCTTTCACGGAAAGAATGAGAAGCAAATAGTGAAAATTTATTAGAGAAAAACTTTAATGAATTTAACACCTTGAACGCGGTTTTGAGTCAAGACTTCAAAAAGATCAAGTTAATAAAGACTTAAAGAAGCGCGTTAATGATGGGGATGATAGAGGATTGAGAAAAATTTCAAAAAATCGTTTAATTAGATAGATAGTTTTTTTTTTAGGTAGATTAATTTGTTAAATTTATTTGTTTTTACAAGTACAAATCGTTTAAAAAAGATATATATTTAAAATTGTCTAATATAGTAAAGAACATTTTCAAATATTTTTATCTACCATAATCTCTTGACGTAATTAATAAAGTTCAATCATTACGATGTATAAATATATGTACTGTAGTGAAAATTATCGAAAACAAAAATCAAGAAAGAAAGGACAAATGAAGAAGATGAAATGATATCATACGAATGGTATGCTCTTATTTAGCAATTCATCCTGAAAAGATGGAGGTAAGAGACTATTCCTTACTGATAAAGATGTTATTGCGTGCCCGCCCGGTCCTCAGCCGGTCTTTGGAATATTTGAAAATGTAGCAACGTTAGACTGAGGACAAATTAACAATAAGATTCTGTAAAAACGTTTCTTTACCCGACCTTTCGATATTTTATCCGTTATTTAATCGTGCAAAGTCTATGGTTCAGTATGTTGTTTAATAAGCTCAATACACCACTATAAAAATGATGATGATTAATTTTTACATCTTGAGTGATAAAAAAATAAATATTTTTACTCACTTCATCGTTTCCTCCTAATCTTTAATTATGACAAACAACTTCTTGATAAGTGTTATACCCAATAGTAAATTGAATATCACGACTACGTAGAAATTCAACTTGTCCGTTTTTAATATAATGACAATACCTATCATTGATAATATCATTTGATTTTAAATATTTTTGATAATTTCTAATTTACTATGATTAAAATTCCAATATTCATGCCAATGTGCCAATGAGAATAGGAATTATCACAACTACTCACTAAATTAATAACAAATATAATATTACTTTGGATTCAAGAAACAGCATAAAAACAAATAAATTTTTAGTCTATACCTTCTGTGTGATTAGTTGACGGAGAGATACATCTACTATCTATTCCAAGAAAATTTTTACTAGTAGGTTTGACGTGTTGTAATCTTATAGAAGTATCGGCATACGTAATCAATTCTTACCAAATTTATTTTCCATAAAGAGTTTGGATCAGGTTCTGGACCCCCTACAAAAACCTAAGAAACAATACATTATATGTTAGTTTTGTAAAATATAACTAAATATTAATATACATAATACCAATTGTTTCGGACTTCCAGTTGTATAACATAAATTTTCGTATGAACCATCTGAACTTAAATATTTTCCTGTAGCAACATGTTTTAACGCTACAAGAGATTCATTTTAATTAAATTTGATTCTTCAAAAATTATATCTTCAATCCTTTAATTGATTCATTAATTGAATTCGTATTTTCATTTTTTTATAAATTCATTCAAAAATAACTATTCATTGGAAGTGTTTTATAAAGATAATTCTTTTGTTCTTCTATATCATTAATTTCAGCATTATAACATAATTTGAGAAAATTTAAAATAAAATTTGAAGTATCAGTGTATCACCCGGCCTCGAAAGTTGAAATTTGATTCTTGCTCAATTTTTGAATGCGCTTTTTTGGTGTAAAAGCCACGTCTGGAGCCACAATTGTATCTTTTGAAACTTGGAACCCTCCTTGCGAGGTAGTTACAATCCCCTTTTGTCGAATAGTAACATTCCAATCTTTGAACAAAGACACAATTTTTACGACGACAGCTTCTTTGTTAGAGGCACGGGGATTAGCTTTCCAACTCGAAGTGGTGGATAGGTTTGTTGTCAATAACTAAAGAACTAAATTACTAATATATTCACTCTTCAATAACATAAACACGGTTCAGGTCCAAATCGAGTTCTATATAAAAATATTAACGCGTTTCTTTTATTTTTTGACATACTAATATTTAATTAGTAAATAGCCTATTTTGATGACGGATATATAAATAAATATATTTGTCGCTTAGTCATTTTATATTACATCATGGATTTTTTAGGCAAATCCTGTTGTTCAATTTTAATCACTAGTCAATGATGTTATTGATAATATAAAAAATAGATTTTATAATTATGAATTTTTTTATTATTTCAATAATATAGTATAATATAACTTGCTATGTTTGATCGAATCTATTTTTATGATCATAATGTAGTTATGTAAGGTAAAAATAAAAAATAAAAAAAAAATTCGTTCGTTTACAAAATTAAAATATTGGAACTGATAAGTAGATTAGTAACATCACGCAAAAATCTTCTTAATACAATAAAATTATATAAAATAATTAATGTCGGACATAAAAATTACGCAATCCATTCCTAATATCTGATATATTTAAATTTGAATTTAATACGGCGACTATATGTTTACGCGTTTTATAGTTTTATTATTTTAGTGTATTAATATCGATAATATCGATAGATTTTCGATAGGCGCGCACAAAGTATTAAATACAAGCTCCGCCACAGCCACATCATCAATAATCAATTGCGGTTAAAGTAGAATCACATGAGCGACGATCAATATTAGTCATGTTTAGTCGCGAGTCGCGGATTTTTTTACTCTCAACAACAATATATATTACCTTATGTGATTTTTACAAATATATATATATACCTCATATACCAACCGCTTTCTCTATAAAAAAAAATAATAAATAAATAAATACTAAAGTAAAAAAAACCCTCTCAAAAATTCTTCAAGAATGAAATTAATAGAAATTAGAATCCCTATAATCATAGAATTATTCCCATTAGGACGTACCCACCAAGCAGGAGTTTTGGTGAATTGAGTATACAACTTCTTTGTGTTACTAGCCTTAACATCACTAGACATCAGACGAAAGCTCACTGAATGGAGAATTACCAGTTTTCTAGATGAGTGCAAAGTGGCTCAGGAGAATTTAAAAGAGGTGTGTTTTTTTATTTTGCAGAGTGAGTGTTTGCTTGGGTTGGTGAACGGTGGTGGTGGGTAACTGAGAATTACCTGCTTTTTGTTTTAATTCTTTTTATTATGTTGTATTTTTTGTTTTTATTTTTATTTTTTTGTTTTTTGTTTTTTTTTTCTTTTTTATTTCTGTTTTAATTACTTATTCACTTGATAACCAACTCAAGCGACATCTTAACTTTGTTATTGGTAAAGTCTGCTAATTCTAGAGAAGGAATTAGCTATGTCTTCTTTACCATTAAATGAAAATATGCACATTATTAATAATTCTTTCTTTCTCATAATAGGTAAATGCAGAGATCAATCACTTACTCCAATTTTGTATTCTAGATGAGTGTAAAGTGGTTCAGGAGACTTTAAAAGAGGTGTGTTTTTTTTATTTTGCAGAGTGAGTGTTTGCTTGGGTTGGTGAACGGTGGTGGTGGGTAACTGAGAATTACCTGCTTTTTGTTTTAATTCTTTCTATTTTGTTGTATTTTTTGTTTTTATTTTTATTTTTGTTTTTTGTTTTTTTTTTCTTTTTTATTTCTGTTTTAATTACTTATTCACTTGGTAACCAACTCAAGCAGACATCCTAACTATGTTATTGGTAAAGTCTGCTAATTCTAAAGAAGGAATTAGCTATGTCTTCTTTACCATTAAATAAAAATTTGCACATTATTAATAATTTCTTTCTCATGAATGCAGAGATTTACAATTACTGACTCCAATTTCGTAATCAGAATTCCAAACTTAATAAATAAATATAGGATTGAAAGTAATGAATGGTATGCAGCTTCTTCAAAAAGAACTTTATTTTTAGTTATTTATAATGCATATTCATTTCTATGAATTGTAAGAAGGCGCTACTGAACTCAACTTACAACTTTGCACCATTCAGTTGGAGAATGTTGATGATCATATTATTCAGTTTTTTTGTTTTTTACATTATAATAATGCCACCAACTCGCCTGTTTTGTACTCGAAATTCAAATGCTGATATATCAGGAGATCAGACATCAGCTGCAAGTAAAATTTATATCAATTAAAATATAGTAAATATAGTTTAATTGAAAATTTACATTATTAATTATTTTAGACTATGTGATTGATATTGATGGGACTTTGATTCCTAATGAAACTATTGAATGTTTACGTACTTGGCCATCTGATGATGACATTAATGAAGCGATTCGAATTGGATATGATGAAGCAAGAGCATTGGCAAATTATCTTGAGATTAATAATTATTGTACTTCAAATTCAATTCAGCAGCAGATTTCTTACAATGAAACTTCTTCAAATAATAATACAAATGCTTCAGAAATAATTGATAATGAAGATGATCAAGATCAAAATTCGGGTATGAAAATAATTTGTTATCCTAAACCTTTACTAAATTTTACTAAAATTGCTAATATTCATATTAGAACAAGTTGAAATACAAATAAATTCTGAAAATATAGGGACTGCTGCATTTGAAGTTTCCCGCCTCTTGTTGGATGAATCTGATGATTATAAAGAAATTACGGAGGAAAATGAAATGACAAATTCAATTTTCTGATTTACAATATATTCTTAATCAGAAACAATTCCTCAAAGCAATTTGAAAATTTTGATCCATTTTTCACACCTAAAGGATTTCTATGTTCTGAAATCTTGTGCTTTCTAAAAAGAATTTCTAACAATCATCAGTTAATTACTGAATTTACAATTAATTCTAGAAAATCGTGTAAATAAACGAAAAGATCATTGGGAAGGACGTAAAAGACTTACAGCTATTCCAATAACTGCTGGAATTAAAGGTATATTTAATCGTATTGTAAACTGTTATTTTAAATTTTGTCTTTTTAAATTAACAAAATTTTTTAGTATATAATATTATAGATGCAAATGTATCTAATGTTCAATCTTTGATCCCAAATGGATATTTAATCATTTATCCCGAAAAAAACTTTGCATTGCTCAAATTATTTCGACGTATGAAAAGCGAGGTGAACGGACATGAACAAAGATGTCGAATTCCTAGATCAATTATCTTTCGGTTAAAATTTATTTGAATTTTTACAATAATCTTTAAATAAGTACATGTGAAGCAGGAGGGAAATTATTGGTCACATCCCAGCAAAAAAAGTTTCTCAAAATTCCTTTTTTACTTTAACAACAGAAGCTACAGAAATTTTTCGGCATTTTAAAGCACCTGAAATGGTGTCATATCTTACAAAAATTTTTCCTTAATAATAAATATTGTACAATATTAACCTAGTTTCTTTGAACATAATTTTACTAATAAATCATTCTTTTATTATGCTGTATTTTTATGATTCGAATACCTTTAATTATTTATGTTGGTAATAAAATCATGTGGTTCGCGATCATATGATTTTTCTGAATTTTGGCGGTAAGCCGGTAACCCTATTAGAAGTTGGACCTTATGTTATTGGAACAGTAACTGAAGTTTCTATCAAGGACTCATCGTAGTTATCAAGCATCTTCCAATTTTTACAGAAATTGATCATACCTTACCAATATCTGGAAATTCGAATTGGTAACTTCTGCCCCGTTAGGAAGAAATTTTTATTATTAATTCACAGAATATATGTTATATATTGGAAATCACCTGAAGTCTGAAGATATATAAAATTTTGATCGGTTACTAAAATGCGCAAATGATCGGTGTCACATGATCAGTTTGCCGATCGATCATATAGATTTTTTTTATACGCGTACGCGAAACTTGAAATATAATTGCATTAAATCGTAACAAATTTTTTAAATCTATAAAATTTATAACAAAAATTTATTTCTTAAAATATAGTTCTTTACTTATTATAAACCGGACTTTTGAAGGTATGGTTATTTTTTTCTTTTTCTGAATATCTTAGTTTTATTTAAACATTTCTTTTCCTTTTTCTATTGCAAGGACGCCGGCTTCTTGGAAATGGAGTGAAAGGGGAAGATAAGTATGAAAGGGAGAAATTGAAAAAATTACGAAAATTAGATCAGATCGTTAAAGAATACTACAAATTATACGATGCCGAAAATAGGGAGAAAGATGAAACAAATGTTAACGAGAAGAAAAAGCTGGAAAAGAATGATAGAAGGAAATTTCATAGTTAGCGGTAGTGGCCAGTTAGTGAATTATTAGCAGAATAATAATTGGACGAACTAGACTTTTGAAAGGTAGATTTTTTTTTTCTTTTTTTAAATGATTTAAGAGACGTTTTTAACAAGTGTTCTTTTCTTTTTCTATTGTAAGGACACCAACTTCCTAAATATTGGCGAAAATAACTATATGGATAGGAAGTGGGACATGATCACGAAATCTGACCCGTAACCACATTGCAACCTCACTTGGCCTTGAGCTCCAAGATGGAGATTAAAATGATGATATCGGTTTTATGAAAGAAGTTCTTGTCTGTTGTATTGAAGAAGTTAGTGATTATGGATTTGACCATATCATTGTCATCGAGGAACGATACTGTGGACTCCTTTTTATGGACTGCTTCGGCCGCGTGTTTGATTTGGATTCTATGGGATTACTCCCAAAGAGTGGAAAGAGTAACGAAAGGACTCAAGACTGGTCAGGGGCACCATGAATTGTAGTGTCCGATAGAATTGTTATTGAAACTAAGGATTGTATGTACAAAATTTGCTCTTTACTCTTTTTTTATCTTAAATTTTTATTTAGTTATTTCTTCCAGATTTACCATATGATCACCATACCTTCCCTGTTGAAAAATAAACAAGAAAACGAGGTCGAAAAAGAAAAGCCCAAAAAAGAAACATTATCACTGAATTTAATTTCTTTGTTGTGTTTTATCAGCGTGTACTTTTGATTTAAATTTCAATTAATGTTTGTTATCAGATTATTAAAGATTTATTGACATTTTTATTAATTACATTTAGCTGAAGATAACTGATTACTAATTAATATAAGGATTATTTGCTTTGGAATAATATACAACTTAGTTGCATCGTACTAAAAAAAAAACAAATATGATCTTTGCATTATTAAAACATTAATTGATTTTTTACAATGTCTACTGCATCTACACACTTGTTTTACATATCATGTCTTAAAAATAAATTTTTGCTCAATCGAACAATTCGTGATCAATGGGCATTTCCTTCAATATAATCGTTCTAAAGAAATATTTCTGACATATATTTTTGTTCGTAGGTATCACGATACTATTAAGATTATTTTTTTTCTCAATACCAATATTATAAATAAAAAATTTTTTTCCATTTAATCGGAATGCCAGAACTATAAATGAAAAAAAGACATTATTTTTTTCTTAATACTAAATCAGAATGCTGACGGACATTATGGCCGAATTACAGCGTTACAGTCAATACGGCAAGTGTTGTAACTGTAATGCTGTATGTTGTAATATTACGGCATCAGCCAATCAAATTACGGTTATTTTTTTTTGAATTTTATTAAACAATAATTATAAAGTAAGTAGAGTAGTGAAAAGAAAAGCTAGAAACTAAGTTATTATTTGCCTATTTCTAGAATAGAAATAGAACGTACAAAAATGTAAGAATTCTATTAATATTTTATTTTCATTGATAGTTCAATTAAAATATATTACTGATAATTATTGAAATTAACCATATTTTTATACGTTTTAATTAGAAAAAATAATAATATAGCAGATATTTTTATTTACAAGATTAAAATTCCATTTAATGTCTCAACTGTGTAACAGTTTGAGTTTATAAAAGAGCGTCCTTATCCTAGACCCCCGGTTCAGGTTTCTTATCCTGGACCCTCCTTAAATATGATTGGTTTAATCAGCCACCGAAATCCATTAGACAAGACTTATTTTTTGCATAACATTTATCTTAGAAAATATTCGCATTAGAAAAATTTTCATAAATTTTTTCTTATAATATATACATTAAACATTTTTATCTTAGAAATACGCTATACGCACGTAACATTTATAGGAATTTTTAAAGATTTTTAAATCAATTTTTTTATTATAGAAATATTTCACAATGTGATACGAAGTAAGAGCATTTTTCTTGGAATATTTTATGACAAAAAAAAAATAAACTAAACCAAATATTAGAAATATTTATCAAATATTTGAATTCAAACAATTTTATAATTAATTTAATCAAAGTGCTAAAATTTATACCATGAATATCTACAAAAAGCACGTACAAGTTAGTAAAATCACAATACTTTGGTTGAAAAGAAGTTTCAAACAATATATAATAATTTAATCCAAAACTCCAAGAAACCAGAATAAACTTACCTATTGCAAGTGTTAAAGCGTAATTATTAGAGAAAGAACATTTTGTATTTATTAGATTTAAAATTTTTGAAAAAAAGATTTTTTTATTTTTTATTGTTCTAATATACATTATTATGAAAATAATGGTAATAAAAAAAAAATATTTAATATAAAAAAATAAGAAAAAAAAATCAAATGAAAGTGAGCGTAGCGTTTATTCCGTGGTAAATAAACAAATGTGATCAGCTGTGACACAAGGTCAAAGATAAGAGGTCTGGAGTCAGGTCTAGAATAAGAAGCCATAAATAAATGTAATCAACAAATCTATCATAGCAAATACCATAGCCAATATTTGTACAACCCCCCATCTCCAAATTTCAGAAATCGGACTTTTCTGTACTGATAGTTCAGTTGAAGCTATTGTAAGTACTGTTATTGGAAGTGCCACAATTGAGTAAAATATAAAAATACGATAACGATTTTTGCTAATGATTCCATCATTTGTTTGAAATTGTATTAAATTAAAAATTTTCGATGCTCTATCAATAGATTTAAGCCATGAAGACATGTTCGTGCAGGATAATAAAAATAAAAAAATGAATAAATATACTAGTACAATAAAGTTTCCTTCTATTGCAAGGATTCGAAAAGTGTCAGTTGGATCAACTGGGGCAGTAAAAAAAAAAAATTTCACTTGGTCTCCGCACTCTTCTTTGGGCAATCTCCATTTAAGCACTATCCATAACCACATGTTATAACATGCTCCCATTAAATAAACTATCAAGTACAATACATGAATAATTTTAGAACTATCTAAACTAAATGAAATAATTGGAAACATCAATGGTGCCAACGTCAATAACGTTACAAATTGAGATACTTCTAGCAACAATACATAATTTGCGTGACTGGCTAAAGCAGCTACTACCAAACAGAAGGATGTTAATGCCCCGAGATTTGCTGATGTAGCCTTATGGTTTTTCGTAAATATTTTAATAAATCCTAGTATGCTCTGAATGTAGACTGCAATTCTTACTCCTGGTCCTATCAAATAAGAATTATTTATAATGGTACACCCTTCCATTGGGAATTTAATAAATGAAAAAAAGAAAATAATAATATATGCGAAGAAACTTGCTTATTATACTTGTTTTTAAAAGGAATTTAAGAATATACTGTATTTATATTTAAAAAAAATATTTTTTTATTTTCCACAAAATAAAAAATTTTATTATTTTATTTAAACACTAAATTTGGATTTTGAAATGAAAATTTTTATGCACTGTCAAGCAATAGTATCACTGACATGCAAAGTAAAATTTCTGAAAAGGAAAATTTCTTTGACATTCTTGGATAGGAAATTGGGTTTCTCTTTATGTGTGTTTAAATAATATTTTCTATGCATGTGAAAAAAATAAAATTTTTTTTTAAATATAAATACCTTCTTAACAAAGTAAAAGTTGACGAAGTAAAATCCGGCCTTGTTTTTCACGTCCAGAACTTACAATGAAAATGCATCCTAAATAAAAATACAAGGAAAAAACTATTGGAGAAATTATTACCCTACTAAAAGAATTAAATGAAGGAAAATGCATTATTTACTTTCCAACAGTACGATTACTTTTGCAGAAACCCGTGCAACATGGGAAAAGCTTATGTATCATGTGATACACGTGATATTATAAACTATTTTTAACTTTAAACTTTTTTTCCAATGAAAATCTTCCCTTTCGCTCTTTACCTTTCATTTGCTCCCATTTCTTTCCTTCATTTTTCTCTTCATTCCTTCTCTCCTTCATTGTCTTATATCTTTTTAAAAAAAAAACTTTTTTTCTGTTAAAAACTCCTTTATAATTTGCTTAAAAAAATAATTATTTTTCTTTACGGTTTTTTTAATCGTCATTTTTATTTTTTTTCTATAAAAGATAAATTTCGTTTTTCTTCCCTCATCCTTTCCTTCTTCTCTCGTATTTTATTTAAAAAAGAGTTGAAGAAAGCCCATAAAAAATCAAATTTCTATAACGATAATAAATGTTATAACATTTCAATTTTTTTCTTTTTTTTTAGGCGGTTCCCTCGGTCTCCTATGCGACATTTTGTAAGTTTTAGAAAATAATTTTTTTTCTTTAATTTATTTTAATGAACGATCACTAACAGTTTCTTTTTTTTTCAGGTAGTTCTTCGGGTCTCTTTGGACGCGTGGGATTTCATTTTTGGTAAGTTTTTTTTCTCTGTTCTAATTCATTTATTCTAACGAAACGTATGTTAACGTTTTAAATTTTATCTTTTTTTAGACGGTTTTCTAGGCGGGGATGAGATTTCGATGGGAGGATTTTTTTTAAATGATTTTTTTTTTTGCGAAACGTTTTACTAACGTTTCATTTTTTTCTTTTTTAGATATCGATGAGGTACCTTTTCTAAGCTTAGAGATTTTGTAGGGTGTCGTGAGCGTTGAATTAAACCAAGCAAGATTAAAGATGATTACTAAGAAGCGAAAATTTTAGAACTTCACAATAGAATTATGTGAGTTTCAAAATAATTTCGAAACTAAATTTAAAAAGATATTTTAATATCATCACTTTTATAAGGCACCAGCCCCACCTTTGTTACCAGAACCCCGGAGGTGTATTTCAGAATACTTTTAAAGACTTTAATAACCTTTTATTTATTTATTTTATTTTTTTTTAGAGGAATGGCTCCCAATATAGGAATACCAGAATTCTAGTAAGTTTTGAAAATTTTAAAAAAAATGTTATTAATAGAGTTAAGAGGAATTTAACATTGTAGGAACATTTATATCTATGTTTATTGAACAATTAGTTTTATTTATAGATCAGAATAATTCGTATGATTAGATTTAGGATAGAACAATTTAATATTTATAAAATAAAGTTTATAATACATTAACTTTAAAATAAATAAACTACAACTTTACTGCAACTTTAATTTTTGTTTACTATAACTTAAACATGCATTTAATATAATTTTGCACGAGCCGGCTAAATCAGGTGACAATTTTCTTAATATGCATCAACTTTAACATACGATCCGCGTAAACTTATAATCAAGATTTGGTCACGATATGGTATTAAATCTTTACGATAAGTTCTATAATAAAGTTTTGATATAGTTACAATATGGTTTCAATTTTAAAAAAGTTTCTGCAATGAATGCCATCGTATTTCCATTATACTTTTAAAGAAGTGAAGATTTATATCCCGGTCCAGCGTGAAACCAATCAGTTTGTGATGAATATCTTACTCTCCATACACAAAAATTTTAATTTGTTCAAGACAAGGGACGGAAAAATATCTTTACATAGTTCTTTTATTATATTTTCATCATTCCATCCCATTATTTGTACGCCAGAATAACGTGTTTTTGTTTCAAAATTCTTGAAATAAACTTCGGAAATTGCATTAGTTGTGTCATTGGCAATTTCTACAATATTTTCGCTTTGACGCAAGTATTCTGGTAAAAAATTGTTGTTTTCTTTATTACCAGCAACTATTGTTACAATAAATTCATGCTCATTAAGTATAATTTTGCTTTTTGCTGCACGTGAATAGGTAAATAAGCCGTTTCGTTAGAATCTTTATTAAGAGCGGGTAAAAGGTGCCACCAATAGCGGGAATATGGACCATAATGAAGCGCTTCAACAAGTTCTCCAGGTGAAATAAGAGAAACATTAACTTGGCGGTGTTTTTTCATCATGTAATGGGCGGGAATTTACCACGCGTGAGATGTAAAAAACGCTTTTTTTTACTATCGTTATTATCCCCGAATTTTATTAATAACGCAGTGCCGATTTTAGACGATACAATAGATATGATACGAATAGGCAGTAGTTCGTTTGTAGGAATAAAGGTTATAGTTTATACTTTATTAAATTGTCAGTTCGAATCTATTGTACTCTAAGACAAATCCTCAGGGTATTTATATAAAATAAATTACTAAGTTCTATATAAACTATATAAGTAATAATTAAAAACGATTAAAAATAACAAATAACATAAACAAGAAAAATAAAATATATAAGTTATATAAAATAAATATTATAGAATTGAAATGTTGCGCCCCGGTAACAATGGTCATCTGACTGTAATAATTGGTAATCCAAAAAGAATACGATTGATTTCTCCTAGCTCATCTTCTTTTATGGAGATCCTTTTTATTTTTATTTACCAGATGATAATTTTAAATTTACTAAACCAATAATAAAGAAAGTGACTAAGAATATTATGAGAAGAATTTTATAGCCGATTTTACTTTCCTTTAATATTTCTCTCAATATAATGTCTTTATTATATTTTAATGAACCGTTTTTTTGTTCTATCATTTTAGGAATAAGTATTTGAAGACAAATCCGGACACATATGGTACACCATAGGGAAAATACTGAAAAAGTTATGAGGGTTATAATCATGTTACTAAATATATCGTCGTCTTTTATTTTCTTGTTATGATTAGAAGCCACAACAGAAATAGCAACTACAGTTAAAATTATAGAAACTAATGACACCAAAGAGACTAATATAGTCCGACAAATTAACATGTATTGCATATGTCTATTCAAATTTTCCATGAAACATAATGGATTTAACTCTTCTTTTTTTCTTAATTCATCTAAATCAAAATGAAATTTTGTAACAATTTTTTCATTTATGTCTGTTTCATTTGGTATTCCAGTCAGTGTGTTAACTGCTTGTGCTATATCCTCTTTATTATCTTTAAAAAGGGTTTTAAGACTTGCTAGGCTCCCAATAAGAGTTACAGTGCTTCCTGATCCAATTACAGCTGTTGAAACAATGCCTTCTATATCCGACTTCTTAATGAGAAGGACGACTCCAAGTGCGATTGAAAACAAGCAAATGACCATAGCAATTATTGAATTTCTATTTGACTTATAGTTGTAATCCTTCCATCTCTTAAATTCTTCTTTTAAGTTATTAAAATAATATTCTTTTTCACGCTCTGCTAAAATGTAATATTTTTTTGCTTTTTTTTTATCCATAGTAACTCCTTTTGCTTCATCATAACACCAACCTACTTGCCATGTTGCTTCATTATGCCCTAACTCTGCCGATAATTTATAATAATTAAACATTATTTTTTCTATTTGTTTTTCATCAATTCCATCTGTTATTTCTTCTATCTCTTTTCGCCATGTTGTTTCTACATTATACTCTTTTGAAATTTCTTCTAATTTCTCTATTTTTTCTATTATTATATTTTTATCTATTTTATCTTTTTTATCTAACATAATTTTTAGCGCCTCTCCCTGTTTAAATAATTCATACATTTTACTTTTGTTATCGATATTGGCCTTATTCTCATCATTATTTTCCGTTGATGACATTTTGATAATTATTACAGAAGTCTCTTCTGCCTATGCTTGAAAATAGAGAAAATTATGCTCAATAAATAAGAGTTATTAGCGGAGTATTTATTAAAGAATGGTGTACGTATGGCAGTGTTCCTACAATCTTCCCTCCCTTTTATATTGTAAAATTAATAATAATGTAGATTGCCGTAAATACTAGCCGTAAATAGTAGTAGTAATAAATCATTCAAGATCGACATGGATTTTTTTCGGTTGTTAGCCGATCATTTATGCATTAATGGAAATAAATTTGAGTATTTAAATAGCGCATCACTTGCATCACTTCCGAATTTCATTGTTTTCACTAAATATTAAAATCCTTTGTTGTTTAAAAAAATTCTTTTCCTATATGCTCATGAAAGGGTAATAAAGAGTAGTTGTCACAAATATATTGATTTATTTTTACCAAATTTTATCCTCTTATTGAATCTTTTGAATAATAGAAAGTTCACAATAGTAATTAATTTGAAACATTTTCTAGAATGGTTCTTTCAGGCTTTACTTTCCTCATATAGATTTCAATTGATTCCCTTTGTTAATAGGATGGTTAGGTCGGTCCTGGTCCTGGGACCTATAAGTCCTATTTGTGGATAATAAGTGGTCCTGCAAAACTAAATCGTTTGGGTTTTGGCCTGCATTATGTTCCATTTTGACCAGCTCACCAGCATTATGCATCTATAGTGTGATCACATGCATATAATTTTTTACTCTCCTTGTTAACCTGGTACAGTTTGAGCAATAAAAACCAAAACATAAAGTTTTCTAAAGAAATCACTTTGATCTGATTACTCAATGTGGATAACTGACAATCTATATTTATCATTGGGCATTTAGTTTATACCGCGAAAATTCGTTGTGAAAATTAATTTTTTATACTATATAAATAATTATAGAAAAATATTTTTTAATAAATTTATAATATTTATAATAAAAATATCTATATAAATAAATCTAAATATATTTTACGCATAAATCAGATTCACATAAAACTCATGTTGGGTCCTTGAACAGTACATGTAAATTTCACATAAATTTTTTCATATAATTATTAATGCAAAGTAGGCGCATAAAAAAAAACCTATTTCACTAACTAAAACCAACCCTATTTCTCACTCAGTAATTTTTGTGTATTTTAAAAAGTGAGTATGTCTTAATAAAATAAAAATTTAATGATCATATTATCATATAATCATGTTCTTTTAAAAAAATATACTGATTCAACTAAAAAGAGAATAAAAAAAAAAACATTTTATTTTGATTATATCGCCGATCCAAACCTAAGAATGAAAAATAAAAAATCACGTTTACCGTAGGACCGCAGCATCAATCTGATCCCGATCACCAATCTAGATAAGAGACGTGCGATTAACATACATACTCTAAAAGAATATTTTATTTTTATTTTTATTTTTAATTTCAACGTGAACGAAGCCACGGTACAAATTACAAAGATACTATAACAGCAATTCCTTAAAACCGCGAGTCAAACCGCGAGTAATTTCGACACTTAGATAACATGACATCATGAGAAAATTACATGATTTTATGGCGTATAACAGATAAAACATATTTATTATGATAAATTTTTTTTTTTTAAAAAAAAAAAAATTTCGTAAAAAAAAAAAAAAATGGGGTTCATCCAGATGAATGGATAAAAGATATTCAAAAATATAATAATATTTGGAAAAATAATTATGGAGGATTTTTAAATACTGCTATATCATTAATAGATCCTACCATCAAACTTCCAACTGAAATTAATGAATTGAGAATCTTCGTAATGCACTTAAAGAATATGTCTCTTTCAAAGTATTTAAAATTACAAATAAGAGAAAATTACAATCATTAAAATATAATCCTAAAAAAGATGACAAAAATTCAAAATTTATTTTAAAATTTCGTAAATTATGTTATAATGCAGAAATTAATGATATAGAAGAACAAAAGAAATATCTTTATAAATCACTTCCAGCTGATAATAATTATACTTATTTTTTAACAGAATTTCATAAGAGAATGGAAAATGTTAATTCAATGAATGAATTAATTAAAGAATTTGAAGAGATTATTACGGACGAAGCCAATCTAATTAAACATGAATCTACTGTAACTTTAAAACATGTTCCTACAGGAAAATATTTAACATTCGTTTTAGATTTAAATTATACGACTGGAGGCAAGAATCAATTGGTAATTATAGTACATCTTTTATCGTAATCTTCAAATAAAAGAATAATTTTTAACCATTTCTTTTTTAAACGAACAATTTATGTTTTTGCGGGAAATTCGAATCTTTGATCCAAATGCTTTGTGGACTATTAGATTTTTTAATTTAAATAATATTAATAACAAGGTATTAGCTTCTTACACTGAAACTAGTAATTACATGTTACAACATAAAGTTACTGGTAGACGACTTGGGTTTTCTTTTACAAGAGATTTCGATGGTAATAATCCACCTAAGTATAATTTGTCTCCATCATCAAGTAATTTAGAAGGTAATTAAATATATACTATATAGTTTCTTTTCTTAATTTAATAGAAAGAATAATACCAATGATTTGCTTTTTTTTTATAGCGAGTTGTAATATACAAAGTGGTTATGATGAAAGCTGGGAAATTAGTCATAGTAAATTAGAAAATAATCAAGGTTATTTAAAATCAAATGATACTATTAATCTTAGCCTTAATAATATAAATGGTTTATATGAAGGTCCAGTTAGATTTTTACGTAGTCATGATGTTCAATTCACTATTGAAAATGATACTTTTCAGGAAGTCGTCTGTCATAATGAAACAGTGGGGGAAAATGATGAATGGTGTATTGAACTTATTTAATAGTTATTAGGATATAAATTTTGTGCGACCTATATATATTACTATATGAGCTATTACATGTTAACAATTTGATAAAAATAAAATCGGTCCAATATTTTATAAATTTAAACGATATTTTTAAAGTAAATTCTTTTTATAAAGATTTTGCGCTGATTACGCTATATCATTTGTAGATTCGGCGCTGAAATTAAAGTTTTTAAACTTTAATGTGCTTGAAAAATTTTTTACATTATCTAATAATACAAATAATACTGTATTTCTGAAAGAACTTTGTTATAATATTGAACCAAAAAAAAAACCCCCATATTGATATTTAATCAAATTATATATATATAGAACTTGATTCGAATTTTTTATATTTAATTAATTACCAGTAAATATAATTATTTTGTTTCGATTTCAAATAATTTCATTTTTCATTGGTCGATCAAAAATTTAATTTATCGAAATAAAAAATATTATTTATGTATATATGGGTAGATCGAGGCCAACTAAAGCTTATCCATTTAAACAGCTCATGCCGTTAATTTCATTAATTCAAAAATTTGGTACTAGTTTTTTTTAATCTTAGTTCCGTAAATGGCTCGTATCACATTAGTATTTTTTTTTTTGTGATCTTCGGAGAAATTATTACCGAAAAGTTTCTCTCCCATCATCGATAAAAAAAATGGATTTTCCAAAATATAATGGAACGTTCATCCAGATGAATGGATAAAAGACCTTCAAAATTACTTGGAATTTTATAAACCAATTAAAGATTCTAATTTGAAAATACAAATAAAAGAAAACTACAATCATTAAATTATATTGCTGAAAATAAAGGTAATAACCAGAAATAACTCACGTGATTATACCCAATAGCTCGAATACTTACCTCTTTCTACTCTCATAAGCTTAAATTTGATCAAGCCGACTTGAAAATGAAGGATATATATTTTGCGCAAAATACGTATGTAAGATTCAGATTATCAGTGCATAAAAATATTTGGATTTATAAGCGAGACAAGAATAATAAACCTATGCGTAGACAGATCGGATGGAACGACCTCAGTGGAGGCAAATGGCTGCCGGATTTTACTTTGAGGTAAACCGTATTTAGTACAAGAACTTGAGGTACGTTGTTGTTTATTTCTTTTCTATTACTTCTCTGCTATAAACTTACCATAATAATTCACAGGAAGCGCAGTCGTCATCAGAATCAGGGTCGTCTTCATCATCGTCAGTGGAGTAAGGTTTTGTTTAATGTGTTTATTGTGACGATGTTTGCGAGCAGATATCTTCTTGTGGATTATTTAAAGTTTGATCATGATGATGTAGTGTAGGCACATCTCTTTTAAAAATTCCCTCCCCTTAAATAACGCATCAAATAAGTTACTTAGTAATTCAATCAAATGTAAACTCTTCGGCTTGATTAGCTTGAAATATATGCATTTAGATATTTATATACTGTACGGTAAGCAAAAATTTTTCATGTTTTTATTATATGAATGTGCTGCATCGCAAAAAATTGTTCCCCCGTTTTTATCATATGGTGCTCATAACATGATTATCATGAGATATATATAACTTTTCGGCTATATTAGTACGGTATATCACGATAATTTTCTCACCAAAAAATCAAGATAACACTTTCTCACAAGAGCGAGCGGTACATGGCTATAAGGATCGTCTTATGATGTCTTCTTAGTGGGAGTGTGCCCTCCTGTGCTGGCACTGTCCTACTGTCTGTGCCATAACCTGTTGCGATACCTGTTCTACTGCTTGTAGATATTTCAGAGTTTGAGACGCCACTATATTCATTTTTAATAGAGTGACGAAGTTGATTAAGTTGTGTTGAGTAGTGTGAGTGCGAGTGAAAAGACAGTAATAATGGAATACTCATTTTTTTTCAATGGTTATAATGGTTATAAGATGGTTAGTCCTTCACCTTCTCATATAAACGTGAGAGATTCACAGGATTCATTGAATTCTGTGTTCTTAAAATCGTGGAATTCTATATATTTGGTAAAGGGTGCTTATCATGTTAACTGGATTTTCTACGTTAACAAGTCCCGCAATTCCGGTTTTGATGATTCTGAATCATACTATAGATTAGAATCACCCAATCCACAATATATAATCATGTATTTTTCCTAAAAAAATTTCCTAATTCTTAGGAATTTAACACAATCCTAAATTACCCCTGAGAATCACCCTTTTGGAATGAAAACTGTGGCTTAGTATTATTTTCAAATTAAGAGCATCACGTTGAATATTGGAAGAAAGTGAATATTGGCAGTATTTTCTTTTTATGAAAAAAAAAAAAACTATGAAACCTATAAATATTAATAACCATTGATATAATTGAATTATCATTATTGATAATTTAGAAAATAAATTGTTTGCCGCGACAATCGTGACATGATTTTATTTATTGAATTTTTACATACAAGCCACAGTTTGCATTCCAAAAAGGGTGAAATAAACGGTTCCCTTCTCAGGAGTGAAAAATTTAATTTAGGATTGTGTAAAATTCCTAAGAATTAGGAAATTTTTTTAGGAAAGATACATGATTATCCACAATATTCTCCTGCGCAAAGAAATGACTCAGAAGGAATGCAGCATAATCCGTGGTCATGTGAATTGACCATCTGAAATGTGCAATACGATTTCAAAAAAAATCTTGCCGTCAAAAGTGCCAAATGAAGAAACACGTGAGTGTATAGAATAATGAAGTTTGTTGCACCACATTCTACTAACGCTCTTGTATTATATAAAAAAAATATGGTTTCGTCATGTTTTTTATTCGAAAGTTCTGGCATGTATTTTCAGGATTTCTGATTTACGGTTTTTACGACGGCGTTGTAATTGCCTTTAAAAGTTGAAATCAATCCATTGTATGGTCTAATCGCGGATGAAATAGTAGTAACTCGCCATGTTTTTCGTATATTTTTTCATTACGCATGCAAAATACCTTCAGATATTCAGGTCGCAATCGCCTTTTTATTGTCCTTTTGGCGTTACATACGTGTATATTTAACCACTCAATATACCGATTTGGGATAAGGTTGCGAATAGAAATTAGTAGTTCGTAACTCAACACACCATTAATTTGGGTGATTTATCGTCATTATATTACAGATCTGATTAGATTTTTATTACAATGTATTATTAGATTATAATTTATAGGTACGTATTTATGCGGTGATCATCGCGACAGTTGATTATTTCGTCATTTTTCAGTTTCTCAAATAAATTAAGTGGCGTAGAGTCTTGGTTTGGCTTGTATTGAAAATGTTTTAGTTCTTCAAACAAAAATCTTCTTGTTGTTAAAATACATTTATTACATGTAAATCTATATAATTTTATTGTTTTTTTTTATCTCCTTAATCTATTTATAAGCATCGTTTTTTTTCAATTTACAAAAAAAAAAAAAAAAATAGGTCAATAATAACTTATATTGTTATTTGTTATAAATAATTAAATAAAATTATGATGTTTCTATTTTTTTTTAAATAATCAACACATCTAGGTTTGTGAGACTTAAGGATTCTCTCTTTATAAATTCTTTTTCAGATTTGAATTCTTCGGGTGTTGGTTCATATCTTACTATTAAAATTATAAGATAAATAACTTATTAATAAAAAATAAATATTAAATCAATTTACTTACGATAAAATCCAATATATTTCCCAAAATTTTTCTGACACCTGAGAGAATTCAAAGTTGATAAAATCAATATTATCCAAGATATTATTGACATAATAAGAAATGTATTAAAGAAATGATCATATCTAAGACAATATTGTAATGTTTTACGTCGATTATAACGAATATAACAAAAATCAATTGTTCCAAAATATAACAAGATAGCTTGAAGAATATTTCCAATGTAAACAACAAACATTAACAATATTGATTCATCCCTGACCTAGTAAAACATTAAAAAAAAATTAATTAAAAAATTTTTTTATGATAAAATTATTAATTATAAATTATATTATATTATACTTACGCCCTTCAACATAAAAAATGTATAAAATAAAGTGAAAATATCTAATGGAACAATAAAACTAATAATCCCAATTCTACGTATATTATATCCTAATATACCAAAACCCCAAATTACAATTGTATAAAAAATTACCCACAAACCTAACATCATTATCTTTGCGTGAAATATTGGAAATTGTAGTTGATACACGGAATCCATACCTAAATAAAAAATAATATTAAATATTAAGTTTTGGTATATGGAATTTTCTTTTTTTTTTTTTACTTACTTATTATTTCTTTAGCTTCTGAGTGAGGATATTTATGTCTCATGGGCCATACTCTAATTAATTATAAAAATTTTATATGAAATACTAATATTAATAAAACACAGAGTATTAATATAGATTACCTTTTTCTCCAAAGATAATATAACATCACACAATAAGATACTGTAAACATAACTAAAAAAGCAAGTAGAAGACTTCCTGATGTATAAAATGTATTATCTTTTGGAAAGTAACATGATTTTGCTGGTAATTCAGCACAAGAATTACTTTGAGTACGAAATAGCGACCCACCCATGATGACGGGAAATGTATGAACAATAATAAATGCAATTCCATGAGGTATTGTCTTGCTATAAAACTATAAAGTAAAATGTTAATAAATCTAGATAATTATAACTGATTAGCAAATTTACAAGTAAGATATATACCATTGTTATTCCAGATATTATTGGGAAAAAGATCAGTGGAATAGCTATATAATTACTGTAAAAGGTTCCCGTTGAAATTAAATATGTGATAAATAAAATTGTATATCCGATCATATCAATTAAAAACATATAAAGGAATATTTTCTCTATATATTTAAGTTTTTTATAAAAATTTCGAAGTACACTTTGGAGAGAATCTTCTATTATATCATCGCTTTGGAGAGAATCTTCTATTCTATTGTTATTTTGGAATGAATTTTCCACTTTTTTACGAAGATGGGTCATTTTTTTTTAGTATTGTGAAATGTAAATTGTAAATATTTTTTTTTTTTCTATCAAAATTTTTTTTTTTTTGATGAGCGTTGGATTTTTTTTATGCTGGTAATTCATGGCCTATATATGTAATTTTGACAAAGAATGTTTTTTCTAATTGTATATTTCGTTTCTTTGTGAATTTCGATACAAAGACGTCACATCATACAATGCCATTTCTGTGGGAAAATTAAAAGAGGAACGAATATATGAAATAGGTAATTAATTATATTATGTCATTACATTGCTGTTCTTTGCTATCAAGTTAAAATGTTACGTAGTATATTCATCATAATTTTTTATTTAATAAAAAAAATGCCATTCATCCTGCAACTAGTCGCACTTCAAACCTACAGTTTAAGAAGATCGTTTTATTTTCGTTAGAGAAAAGAATTTTTTTGTTCGTGATGGATATACTTCAATGTATAATTTAAAATGAAAAGGACGGGTGAAATTCAATCAGATTAAACTATGTATGGGCTGTACTTGTATGCAATCAATAAATTATGCAGAATGTGCACCGATCATCAAATTAATTATTTATGTTACAAATAAACAGGATAGATACATCAAGTTGGTATCACTCGTAATTTATTTCGAGTTTCATCTCTTATACGCCAATAAAATTAATAATTGAACTATTAGTACTTTAACATTAAATACAAATATAACTTTGCAATTTAAGTGATTTTCATATTGAAAGGTTTCGAAAAAGTGATCAGCAGCATTTAAATTAGATAAAATGACAGCGCACTGCTGTGTGGTGTCAATTTATAAAGAAAAGAAAGCAAAGAAACATATAATTACATATAATGAACATAATTTTAACTTGTACTCGATAAAAAATTATATAATTGTTAAAAATACGACACTCATAAAAAACTTGATATAAAAATTACATTTCATAATATTTGATAATAGAAAAATTAGCTTACCGTACAGTGCTGCCCACGTGATGGCAAATGGCCAGGTCATTTGGCCATTTTTGATTACGGTATTTGAGTCATTTAAATATAATGCCTTATAATTCAGTTCAAACGGCCAGAATTAAAAATTTATAATCACATGAAATGTTTTTATCTATTCCTGTTGATGTACCATCATAACCAATATTTTTGGGTCGCGTTTAACTCGTCACCGACAATCATTTCACCGACAAACGTTTCACCGACATATATATAAAAATTAAATATAAAAATTTTATAAATATTTTTACATATATCTTTATATGAAATGGGGAATTTTTTTGTTAATAACACGTATTTCTTTGTAAGATTTTATAAAATACAAAAAAACTACTACCATAGATTTCCTTAGGGGAATAGCACATACTTTTCACAATAGTTTATTTGTTTTAATAAATGTATTAATGTTTTGTTGTGATGATAAAAACTAAAAAAGTTTAAATAATATAATATATATTTGTTAGTTTTAATTATTTTAATGAAATCTATAATAACATAAAAAAAAAAAAAAAAATACAATAGATATAAATCCATGTTATTTTATCTACTAACCCGTCTAAGATGGAAGTAATTATCAGATCTAAACTAAATAGTATCTAAATAAAAAGTTTTTATAATAAAATATCTCATATTCAATATTTATTTTTTATGTCGGTGAAATGATTGTCGGTGAAATGGACCAAATTATATTGCAGTAATTTATTAAATAACAAAAACATTATATCAAATCTTGTATACATACACTATACTCGTTGGCTTGTGAAACATGACTAATCCAATATAATCATGTGTCATCTTATGTTGAATTTTCCGATTAACCGTACGTATTGTATGACTGTATGTCTTTTTTGCTTTAATATTGTTGAGTAATCGATTACAAATTTATATTATTTATGATTCATATACAAAGCTTATACAAAAATTTCTTTTTTTTTTTAATATAACTCGCCTTTTCACGCAACCAAATACTTTTTTTCACGCGCAAATAATACAAATAAATACTTTTTTTTCATGCAATAATATCTAGGTATTATCAAATATCTAAAACCGTTTCTGTAATAACGTCTGATATTTCAAAGCTTCAACCATTTCCGTAATAACATCTGATATCTCAAAAATTCAACTGTTCCATAATAACATCATTTCACTGGTATTTATTTCTTTATTTAATTTTTCTCTTTTTACTTTTTCTTTTCTTTCTTTTCTCCATTACTTATTTATTCTTTATTGTTTTATTTACTCATTTTTTTTATATTTATGTTTTTCCTACTTTTTGGATATTACGTCAATCATATTAGAGGATCTAGTACCGGTAGGTATTCTTTATGATGTAAGAAGTGACTAGTAGGTGCATTCAAGTGGTGTATCGATTTGAGTTTCCAGTTGATCCCTGGTTTGTGCCTATAATTATGACATGCCTACTTAGCTTTTTGGTACATAGGTAGCCGCCACCTTTCAGGACCAGCATAGGCACTCAACAACCAATACAGCAATGACATTTTTCACTAACTTTTGATAAAATCTATTTTGTAGATTATGAAGTCTGATAGTATCTCAAAACTTAACGTTTCCATATAATGTCTGATATCTCACAAATTTAAATGTTCTATAATAACATCATTTCACTGGTATTTATTTCTTTATATTATTTTTCTGTTTTTGTTTTTCTTTCTTTTCTCTTTATTTGTTTATTTTATTGCTTTTCATTCTTTTTATCTTATTTACTCATTTTTTTTTATATTTATTTCTTTCCTAATTTTGAATATTACATCAATCATGTTAGAGGATCTAGTATTGGTAGGTATTTCTTTATGATGTAAGAAGTGTCTAGTAGGTACATTCAAGTGGTGTATCGATTTGAGTTTCCAGTTGATCCCTGGTTTGTGCCTATGATGATGACATGCCTACTTAGCTTTTTGGTACATAGGTAGCCACCTTTCAGGACCAGCATAGGCATTCAACACCGATACAGTAATGACATTTTTCACTAACTTTTGATAAAATCTATTTGTAGGCTATGAAGTTCAAACTAGGTATCATGCTCTAGCTGATTTTGAGGCATATGTGGATCAGTTGATTGCTAATAGACAGAGACCTATTGCTCCAGCTTATACTTATTCTGAAGGGATGTTGGGTCAGTTAAGCACAGGTATCCAGGTATTGATCCATATATTACTGTGATGATAATTTCGGTCGTTTATGTAATCAGGTGCATGATTCTGTTAAGCTTGATTCATCAATGACATAAGTCATTAATTAGTATGATGGTTGTAATTATTTGATGAGGGTTTTAAGTTGGGTTTGGGATCATGTAGTTGAATTTGTTAACTATTATGATAATGGAATGTATGGTAAATTTTCATAATGCTGGTTAAATGAGAGAAGCATTGTATTTGCAACATTATTATGTATAAAATAGTATGGTATTACAATGTCATATTTGACTCTTCTAAAATAACTAATAGAATAGATAGTTGTATGTCAATTGATAGATACATCAAGTTCAATGCAATTTAATTTTTTTATTTGTCAAATTACTTAACACTTTTGTAAATACGCTCTCTGTCGCTAAATTAGAACGAACAATCGCGGTTATATTTATAGTACTTGTTATTTCAAAAAACATGGCTTGACTAATATCATTGATTTTTAATTCTATAATTCACATTAAACTTCTTTAATGATATTTTCATTTGATTAAATTTATTAAGTAAATAATATCTCAAATAATGTATTGTTTATGAGTAACGTATTGCGTAATATAATAATCAATGTAATTTTGTGAATACATAGCTTTGCATTAGTAATAACATTGTCGAATTATCTAATTACTTAAACATAAGTATACCAACGTAAACCTTAAGTACTAAGTAAAAAATTATTACAATGAAAAATACATCTCAAAAATTATTAACGACTAATTAGATTATAATTAACTAATTAAAATTTAATTATAAGGAGATTATAATAAAGCTGGTATTACCACCCGGAAATGACTTGTAATTCTGATCACACTTATTTGAGATAATCATATGTTTATAAATAATAATCATTGATTAATTTATTTCAATTATTAGTTAATTGAATTGTGTTATTTTCTTGTCTGGTATCTGTTTTCATATTATCTGATTCTGTACTATTTGTATTATTAGAATCTATATTATCCGCATTTTCATCTAATTCTATACCACCATTAGCTTGAATTTTTGGTTCGTTATCATTTCTCTCAATGGTATTCCTAAAGTCAAGTCTTGTAAATCAGGTTCTATCCTTTCTACTTCTTCTGTTATATTGGTTATTTTAGCACTTCTTTTATTCTTCTAGTTCTGACCTTGCTTTTTCCCATATCTGAACTTTCTCTTAGTTGTTAATTACTGCGCAAAAGGTCGTATGAATTATGACAAAGTGAAGAACGCGATATTAAAGGTGAAAAGAACGCGTTGTAATTTAGTCCCTTTTTGTACTTTAGATTATTAGTAACGCAATTGCATCAAATTCAGAGCGAGATGAAAGATCGATAATCTAAATCAATTCATGTGTTTTTTAATCATCCTTAAATATTCAGCATGATAGTCTAACAATTCTGACACCAAAATCCCGATAAACCCAAATCCCAAAATCCTAATAGACTCAATTAAAATTCTTGACGGTCAAAATCTCAAAGTTTTTTTTTTTTTTAAAAAAAAAAAAAATCATAAATTATATAAATTTCCAATTAAACATACAATTTTAAAAAATACGGCGGCGCAGTATCGGGTCTTAATTTATTCAATATAATAAAATATAATTTGAATTATTTGATTAGTATTAATGCAAAATAAGTAAATTATACAATTTTAAACAAGTGACATTTGCCTTAGAGTAGATGGTACATTCAGTATCTGACTATCTGTATCTTCCTTTCTATCAATAAACTGAAATAAAATAAAATAAAACAAAATAACAATATCATTTATCTCATTAAATTACTTTTGTATTGCTATTTAATGATGACAAATACATATATATCCTTTAATCGATTACTCCTAATAAAAAAAGTCTCATTCTCAAACAGAGATACTGGAATGTTGATGTTGAGAGAAAAGAGAATTTTATTTTATTTCTACGTTAGAAACCTACTTATAATTTGGTTACTTGAATGGAAAGTAATTATATTCTTGTCACATGTATAAGCCACACTTTAAAAATTTATTTGTAGCCATTGCAATAGGCATCCTTCAAAATAGAATTCCGCGAAAGGAAAGCTTAACACACGGGGTTACCACAACTATGTCGTATATAACAAAATCACAAGCTCAAAACTCAAACTCACTTGTCTAAGCTTTTTTTGATGGCTATGTGTGAAATGAACTTATCATTTGAATTTACATGTTATTATGGAGCTAAAGGTTTTAAGTAACTTAAGGCATGAAAGCTCAAAGTAAGCAATGATATCAGTTCAATTCAACTAAGTTATTTTAACGATCTGATTATGCTACCAAAAAAACATATTCTATTCTCTACAAAATTATAATGATCGTATATCTATTATTACAGTGTGAATTAGAAATTTCACTTAAAATTTAAAAAATTTACGTTACATCGTCACATACAATCAACATTTACTACTTACGAAAATTTAAAATATTTTTGTACAAACTTAAATTTTGTACAACTTTGAATTTTTCGTACACCTATAGCTGATTTACAGAACCGGGATTATTTCAAACCCAGGGTACAGTTAAGGAACTTTTCGAGTTAAGTATAATAACGGGAAATGAAAAGCAAAATTAATGGAAGGTAGGTAGAGTAATAGTAAAAAAAATAACTTTGAAAGGTTTAAAAAGGGAATCATATATTTGGTTGAAAAGATAATAGTCAAAAAAATGCTGGCTGATTATTTTTTTATTACAAATTGATCACAGTGATGAAATTATTAATTAAGTTCAAAAGGCTTGACAAAAGATAACTCATATATAAACAAACTAACAATATTATTAAACTCATAATGGGAAATGTGTACTATGCTACTTGCCTATTTCATACCAGAATTTTTTTTTTATGGGAATTGGCATAACAAGGGTCTATTAAGATATTTAAACCCGGAAAGGGTATATACCTCAACTTTCTCAAAGGTGCTTTCTACTTTTTTCTCTTAAAAACTAACGCTAAGGTACTAACGTAATTATCAAGAATATCGAATGGTAAGTGTAAAACCTTACTAGTATGTCTTTGCAAGCGAAAAAGCGGAAGCTATGTACCTTGCTTGATTTTATAATTAAGAAACTGCATCGTCTACGTCTTTATTGTTTTATCGTCATTATCGTCTTTATTATACCATTACCTTCGATAATTTGTTCATCATTGGAAACTATCTCTTTCTTAATTTTAACTGTAGCAATCTCTCCATTAAGTATTCTCGCCACCATATCATTAATCGTGTTTGAATAACCAATAGCTCTACCGCAATTCTTATATTCGAATTGTAATCTGCCAATTTTAGCATAATTATGGAGTACGATTTTTCTTTTTTTCATATGATGATCTAAAGCTCTAACAATAATTGTTCTTTGATTTATCTTTTTGTTATTCCAATCATCATAATTATTAAGAATATATTGTAAGACATTTATAATTTACTTTCCGTATATTTTTTCTTGGAGTCTTGGTTTCGTTCGGTGAAGACATTGGAACATATAATGTAACTGTGACGTCATACAGTGGGTTTCACTTTAAGAACGAGCATGAATCCAAATGTCTCTTTGATGTGATGATTACGTTCAGCTGTGTCAATTACCTATGGATGTAATAACACTTATGAGAAAAAAGGTTTTAGGAAGATGGAGGGCAGTGGAAGGCAGGGCGCCCAAAAGTTATTGAGGAGTTGGTATGTGGATGAATCACGTGATCAAAGTGAAAGAGCCATAAATGAGCTTTTAGTTTATTCCATTAGTCTTTATTAATTTCATTTAATTATTTATTAAATAAACAAAATAAACGATGAAATCATGAGATCAACAACTATTGAACGATTCCTCATACTGTAAAACCATTATAATATTTATTTGTAAGGCAATTTTTATGGTGGGTTATATAGCTGCTTTTGTTAATTTAATACTTAACAGAATTCTATAATAAATAATGATAATTATTGCCATTGAAAGTATTAAAAGAAATACGATTTTTAATGTGTTCATTATATTCGGATATTATTTTTATAATATGGAAGGTCTGAAATTTCTAAAATTATTGTTTTTCCGTCTATCAAATATTAAAGTATCAATCAACCATTATTATAAATTATAAAATACATTTTTGTTGTTTTGATTTATTGTATTTTTGTCATCAATTTTAAATGTCCTTCCTCTAATTTGACATCACATTCAACCTCTTTAATTCTCATTGCTTGATCTGATAAACTTTTTGAACAAGCATCATCCATGTGATGCTCCTTAAATAAGGCTTGATAAAGCAGTCTCTGTGGTGTACAGATGAATTCAACAAGTATCCAGATAGTATCATTTTGCAGAGAAAACACACATACACAGGAAAAGATGAATAATGGGAATGTGATGACAATGACATAAATCAAAACAGCTGAAAGTGGAGCAGAAGTTTGTTCCTTAATCACCTCAAGTACATAACCATACTTTTCTCCATCTCCTTCCACATTTGCTTGTACTGCACCACTACTAAATCCGGCAATTGTCGCTTGAGCCCATTGTTGTGCAAATGCATTGGCAAATAAAGTGCTATTACCAGTACTATGTGCTACATCTTCAACATCATCTACCACTCTCTTAAGCAATTCATATTGCGATGATGCAACACCAAGGGCAAATTGTTGCGAAGTTGTCAAATTTCCTAATGGTAATGATTTTAACGATCCAAGAGTGACAACATATTCAATTATTGAGGTTAAGATTTGGCAGTGTAGCAAGATTGAACGGGCACCATGATGTTCTAATACGAACTCAGAATCATATTCTATTGTACGTTCATTATTATATCGTATAGTGACAATTGCATGTATAGGATTTAATGCTATATATAAGTTTTCAATCGGTTTATAAACTTCACTAGTAACATTTACAGCGAATAGTTCAACTTGTGTGTTCCCTGAGGCGTACCACAGTGACTCAGGGCAAGAATAATTTGTCATAGCACCATATCTGGCTTTTAAGTTGCATAATTTACCGACTGGTTCACAGAAAGGTTTTAATAAGATACCAGACCCTGAATACGCATAGCTTGTATTTAAAGGTGGAGCTTGCAAAAGGTAAACACCATCATCATTATTCCAAATCTGAAATGTATCACTCGTATTTCGATATATTTTCAATGCTCTACCTGGATAGCTCAGTCCACGTTTTAATCTAAAACAATCATTTTCAAAGTATGAAAAGGAACAATTTTTTGCTATATCTAATGATCTCGCACTTGGGACCATTAATCCAGGCAGTTGTTGAAACTTTCCAACAGCGGTTATATGGAGATACAAATCAGCTAGTGATACCGTATATTGCCAAACCAGGACTGAGGCAATAACAATAGCAAGTTTACGAGTTTTACCAGAATTAAAGCAGGCTTTTAAAGTACACAATGGACTAAGAGTTATAGATGCTTCTATTAATTGACTAATCATTGTACCAGACCCGTTCAGCGTTGGTATTTTGTTTAAGACAAGCATTCCTGTTAAAATAGCCGGCATCATGAAACATGCAATAAAAGATATTATTCTTGTGATCACTGTTACAGCCGTCAAGAATAAACCAACACGCAAGTCCCACACAACATCGAGTCCCATTATTTTGCCCCACATTCCTACAAAGACTAACAATATAAATATCAAGACGGAAGTAACCCAACCGAAGATGATACCTTGAAATATTGACGAACTAAAATATTTCATAACTTTAGATTTCTTTTAAGCCACGTTATTTGATTACTGCGAACAAACAATACTTCTAGTCCGAAATATACAAAAAAATTAAGTCAGACTACTTACAGTTAGCATATCGAGAAAACGAGATGCAGGTATTTGAAAAAAATTTTTTGTACACAAACTGTCATACGTTTTGCAGAAATAAACAATAATTAACTTAAATCATCACTCTACATTGCCTTCAAAATAATAGAGCTTAACCATCTTGATCTCGTAGTTAGGTCAATTATATATTTTGAAATTTTTACTTCTTAAGCTTAGCGATATATATCTGATTTTATATATTTCAGGTCTACTTTATTATTCGGTCAATTCTCTCTCTTCCTGAGAAATAATCAAATAATTTTTAAAATCAAGACGCAAAGTAACAATTTGTACTAGCTTAGCTTATGTTTACATAATAATTTAGTCAGTACGACAGTTTCATGTTTAAGAATTTCCATTTCAAGTGTGTTGTGCGTAAGTTGCCGATCATCGAACCAATCAAACAAATAACTGAAAATATGGTTTTAGAATTTTAATTAAAAGAAACCAAATAAAGAAAAGAAAGGGTTATAATTTTTTTAATATGAAAATTATTCAACAATCGAATTTCGAATAAATCGATTACGTAACAATATGAAGTCAACTACAGTATTACTAGGCTATATTTTGCCGATCATAAGTCGATAGTGCTGTTGAAAATTTCATATACAGTATCAAAATATTACTTAAAATTTTATTTTATATCAAATATAACTATAGATTTTTATCCGAATCAAATCATTATTGGCCAACTTTCACATTGAATAAAAACCTGTATTGTGAGCGCAAATATTGTATTATTTTTTTCATAGATTATGTATGACGCAAAGAATATCTTGCAAAGTTGCCATGCATATTCATCTCTGTCATCAATTTTTTAGTGCGATTATTTGATTTTATCACATAATAAATCTATATAACTAAAAAAATTTGATTACCGTGTATAAATAATTTGAATTGTGTAATATGAAACACATGATCTGCAGCGCCTAATCTATTCCATATTAGGTTAGAATATTATTTGATTGGCTGTCATTGACGTTGATTACTAATGTATAATGTGTAATTTTTTTGATTAACCTTTTTTGGTTGGATCCTTTTTTTTTTACCGAGGCTTTTTTTTAAAAAACAATATCGCTCTTCTTTTTACGATTAGTAATATTTTTATTTTTATTTTAACCGTAATAGATTAACCATGATTTTTTTTTTGAATAGATCGAAATTTGGCCTTTAGTAAGTTTTATTATTATTATTTTTTTTTTAATAGATCGTTTAGTAACTTTTTTTTTTTATTTTCTTAATAGATCATTTAGTTATTTTTATTATTTTTTTTAACAACAGAATCATTTAGTAATTTTCATTTATTTTTTTTAATGATAGATCGTTTAGAAGTTTTTATTTATTTTTTTTTTTTAATTATAGATCGTTTAGTAATTTTTTTTTTTTTTTTAGGATTTTTATTTCAATTTAGAAATTTTTTTAACAACAGATCAGATTTTTTATTTTTGAAAATTTTTTTCCAACAATAGATCGGACTTTGCCCTTTCTTTATGTTCGGTAACTTGATATTTACTAATATTAATTAGTAATAGTTAGTTCCCGAAAATTTACTTTTTTGCTTCCTGGTAACTGGCGTCATTCAAATACTATTAAGTAATAGTTCTATCAATTTTTTTTAAATAGATTACTATGATATAATCTTCTGTAATAATACATTCATATGATGGTATTCTTTTTATTTAATTATTCAGAATTGATTTTGTGATGAGTCTGTAAACATATAAATAAACCATAAATTCTATAATACTGCAACATTTGTTTAATATTAAATATTTATATTAATTTATTGTAATACTAAATCATTTTAATTTACAGTATTATACAAAAATTAAATTGTTAGTCTAATATTAAATACAAATCTACATAAATAACTACTTCAGTTTTTTATAAAAATTTTTCTATAAAAAAAATTTTTTCTAAGGGTACTGACTACTGACTACCTTTCAGATTCCTTTCTTAGGTTTTTTTTTTTCACCTTTTTAAATTTTTATTTTATTTAATTTTATTATTTATTTTATTTTAAATTATTTATTTACGTTCAATTCTTCAAATTTCTAATTACAAAAAAATTAACATTATATAAGTAACAAAATTTCTAAACATAAACCAGAATTTTCTTTTCAATACATAATACTATAATATATATACCGGTGCAGCGCGACGGGTCACGGCTAGTAAATCTCTAATTGAAAATTCCAAATTTTATAATTAACCTTTTTTATATAAATTTTTTTTCAACCGTCATCAAATAATTCGATAGATTTTTCTGTGTCTGCATTAGATCATTGACAATCATATCTTAAAATGAAAAATTATGAAAATTTTGTGCATTTGATCTAACCATTAAAATTAAAAAGTCCTCGTTATTTTTCTGGATTGAAAAAGGAAATAACTTCCCAATTTTGCTTTGACTTTTTCTCAAACTTCTTTTTTTGTTGAAAAAAAAAAAATTTATAAATAAAAAGATACCCTACCATTTTTGATTTGATTTTTTCTCTTTTCGTTAAAAAATAAAATCAAAAAATTTTATAAAAATGAATATTTATTTATCTTTATATCTCTTTTTATTCAAAATGAATTTTTTTCTTAATTAATTTATGATCACTATTTATAGTTGATTTAATAATGAACCTTGTAAAAAAGTTCTTTGAAGTTTGAATTGATGAAAAAAAAAAAAGATTGTGATAAATTCTAAAAAAGGAAGACAAATATCAAAAATTAATATAATTAATGATCTTACATACTTTGACCTTAATTCCATCAAGGTGGATAAAAATGTATTATCAGTTATTGATGTTTAAAATACCTAATCACAAAATTTTACATGAATTAATTAGTAAATAAAGCTTAAAATGGGTTTTATTATCTTATAATACAATGATGTGAATCGAATAGCAGCTCCCCTGCTAATAAGTTAATTTCTTAATATATTTAAATAAATGTATTTATCACACTGGTTTATTATTTCTTTTACTAAACATTTGCGGTGAAGATTTTCAGAACGTGGTTAATTATATACTGTAGTTGGATTAAAAATAATAAATTTAACTTATCGACGCCCTATAAAAAATTTATCTGTTATTTCTGTAAAAACTCCATAAAAAATGAGCCTTTCACGGATCCATTCACGGAAAATGTAAATAATTCGATAAATTCCGTGATATAAGGTTTATTAATTCCGGAAATATGAGCATTTTACGGAAAAAAGATGGAATATAAAAAACGGATCGACTGGGACAATTTATATCCCCTCATCTGTAACGCAGGCAAAATTTGCTTGCGACCTTTTTGAACTTAAATTACTAGATAATAAGCATATTAAAATATGGCAAAATTGGCATAAAATTGCACAACCTTTCATCTATAATGTATCCAATTTTTGAAAATTTAAATTTTATGTGATGAGCAAAATTAGCAATAAATTTTTATCACAAATATCTTGCAGGCAAATTTGCATGCGAAATTTTTATGTAAAAATCATTGAAATATTTATTTACAAGCATGCAGGGAATTATAGAATTTATATCCTATTGATCAATCTGGAGATGTCTTTGATGAAAAGCCTTCTTTTGTTATATCGTATTCAGAAAATACCTCAGTTTGATTATAATAGTACCAATGAATGCATATTTCATTTAAAGCCTCAATAAATTCTCGCTACTCTATGTTAGAGATATAGAATGAATAGGAAGTATTGATAATAGATAATAAAATTATCAATAATCCTAAATTTTGTACGAACATCATAATTAATAAATATTACTTTTTTTTATAAGTAAATTAATACGACTCTAACTCTCAATTTATAATAAAATTTTGGCCTATATATACAGAAATATTCATATCGGCGGATTTATTTATTTATTTTTATTTTATTACTAAAAGAGTAGTAGAACCAAGACTAATACAAATAAAAGAAGAAAGAAAATTTTATAAAAACAACTAAAATCTAATATGTGTGTTTAGATCTTCGTTCCTCATCCCCTACGGGACCTCACTCTTCGATCAAACTATTTGATAAAGTAGGACTACGCTAATAAATCAAATGGCACCCCAGGCAAAACCATAGAAATATTAGCTAAAACAAAAATATCGGCGGATTTGCGTAATCAATCCCATTTCTATAATAATAGAATTTAAGTCACGTGACATAAATGATTCATAATAGATACCCCTTGGCGGCCATTTAAAAAATACGGATTATTTAAATTTCAAGTTTTTTACTTTATTGTTTTCTTTCCATTTCGGCTAGTGAGTTCTGGGGGTGACCTTGGGTCTTCCCCGTTTCTCGTTCCTCGTCAAAGGTCAGAATTCACCGTATTTTCGCGGTTTAATTGATAGTGATAGAATTACTTTCGGCTCAATTAATTTGTTGTCCTTATAATTTGTACTTCAATTTGGTTTTTCCGAATCATAAAAATAAAAATAAAATGATTTTATTACCCTTTTTTCTTTTTTAAAAAAGGTTTTTTTTCAGCAATAATTCAAAATGTCTATTTCTGATAAACGAAGTACTCCTTGTGAAGTTCTATAAGGAAAAAGGAACTGTTTTTAATTGAAAAATTTTTTTTTTCTGTATATACGGATCACCCGAATCATCTGTGAAACTCTAACGGATGACTCGAATGAATTTTGAATTGGATAAATCCAAGAAACAGCTTGAAAAAGATTATAAATATGGATTTCTTTATTTTTAATTACAGTAATCCCTTATGGAATAACATATATGTTAACAAAAAACTTAGAAAATTTCTTACAGAATTAACTGAAATTTATGGATTTGAACAATTTTATAATTTGAATAGACCTTTCCATACATTGGAATGTGACAATACATTTCATATTTTAAATAGTGGTATCAAAAATAATGAAACGTCATTGAAACCGGTGAAGTGCGTCGCGGTATTTAATTGTATTACAAAATCAGATTAACTAAGTGACAACAGTTTAAAATTTATGGTTTTTGTTTAATAAATTTTATAAATTTTAATAGCAAAAAAAAAAACAAAAATATGAGACCCTATAAAAACGAAATGATTTAAAATTGTTGCCGGCTCATGTGAATTTTCGTTTTTTTTGTAATAAGACATAAATCGGACAAAATGGTGCATTTTTACGCATGAGCAACAAATTTAACATTTGTTTTTATCAAAAATGGAAAAGCATGGGTAATTAGTAAGGGGGGACCCGGTCATATTACACCATGACAATTACTGACACCAAAATTACCGAGGTTATTTATATAGGTCCGGAGTGAATTACCGATACCGACAGTTAAATAATCGACATTCAAATTACCGACATCAAATAATAATATTATTAAAAATAATCCTAATCCCCTAATCCCCATACCCTATCTAATCCTAACCCTAATATAACACTAATCACATACCCTAATCCTAACCCTAATCTAACCCAAAATCTCTCAAATTATTTTATAAAATTTAAAAAAAACTTTTTTTTCGGAATATTACTCAACCCTCTTCTACTTTTCCTTGTTGTTATGAGTAATTGAAGTTAATTATTAAATGATCGGCAAATAAAATCTACTTCGTGTTGGATCCGAAATCCTGAAGGTACTGTATATTTTCCCATAATCTAAATCCCAAAATTTCAAAATCCCGAAATGTCTAAATCCTGAATTGTCAAAATTCCGAATTGTCATAATCCCGAATTTTATAATCCTGACACCCCTATAATACTAATTTTCTTTCTTTTATTAATAAATTTCATGATTTTTCTTTTCGGTATTTGAATTTCGGGATTATGAAGTGATGGGCTTATGAAATGTCGGGATTATGGCAATTCGGGATTTTGCCGTTTCGGGATTTAGAGTGTCGGGATTTCGTACCAAACACAACCCTGAATAATTTATTTATTATTAAACAAGTCACTCCCCTTCTATCGATATTCTTTTAAAAGGATCATATTGAATTAAGTTCTTTTTTAGTAACAAACAATCTACTATGAGATTACAAAACATGATGTGAAAGATTATTATTTTGAAAATAAGTGATAACAACAATAAATTTTAAGATTTTCAAAATTTTCTTGTTAGATCAAGCCTAAGGTAATCTAAAAAATAAATATATGGTAAAAATATATTAGAAGACTCGAGTACTCTAAGTAAGCTTTGTAGAAAAGACAGATTCAAGCCCCCATGCCTACTATCAACTGACATTAACGATATATCGTGAGTGATCAAACTCGTGCAGAGGTACTGTCAAACTAATAATAAGACATGAGACCCACCACCAAAGGGAAAAGCCCCACATACAGAAGTCTGCGACATAGCTTGAGAAATTATTTTCTATCATTATTCTCATTTAAGGTAACCAAACAACTTCTAGAAGAGGAGGATAACCGAAGCACTCTAGGTGCACAAATCCCTTATACATCCCAGCTTAGTCATTTCCACTTACCATAATAAACAAAAAAAGCCCAATA
>QZLH01000194.1:22108-36616 GCA_003833135.1 Oehlia diaphana | reverse complement strand
GTGAGTGATCAAACTCGTGCAGAGGTACTGTCACATTGATAATAAGACATGAGACCCACCACCAAAGGGAAGGGCCCCACATACAGAAGTCTGCGACATAGCTTGAGAAATTATTTTCTATTATTATTCTCATTTAAGGTAACCAGACTTCTAGAAGAGGAGGATAACCGAAGCACTCTAGGTGCACAAATCCCTTATACATCCCAGCTTAGTCATTTCCACTTACCAAAATTCATTTAAGTCAGTAGAAATCCTCCAAGACTTTTGCAGAAAGGATAAGAACGAAAGTCTTATACTGTATGTATTAAATATAAGTTTAAGAAAATGATAGAGGAATAAATATATTAGACAGTAGTTGTAAAATAAAAAAAAACACGCGATAGGTGACAAAGCAATGCGAAAAATACTTAATTATAAGAGTTATGTTGTAACAAGCGTTGGTGGAAGGTGGTTGTTTAAAGGTGCCAGAAAAAAGTTGATATTTGGATATTAAAGAAAAAGAGAAATAGCAAATATTGAAATAATATTTAAAGATAATAATAAATATTAAAGAAAGAAAAAAAAAACTTTTTTGGTTTATTAAAGGGAGAAAAAAATTTTTCGAAAACTAAAAGTCTTAATTATAGTAAAATCATGCACTGAGTCATTATGATTAGTATGATGTAAGATTGTATACGCGCCATATCCCATTACGCGTATGTTGATAACATTAGTTAAGTCGTATTACCAGCTTATATAATAATGTGTGTAACCCACCATTAATCTTTATTTTTTTTTCATAATCATTCGTAAATATAATTAGTATACTCAATTTTTTTATAAAAACTTTTCTTTAGCGGATTATCATAGTCATAAATAATAGCGAAAAATATCTCGCCCTGCCTTTTTGTGATCTCTCGAGTAAAATGTTTTATGTGCGATTATTTAGAATGCTGGTTTTATTATTAGATTAACAGTTAGTAACTTCGTCCAAAATTCTTAGATCTAAGGGTTATGGTATCAATTCTTTAATGTTATGAGATATTATTTACACATACTAATAATCCTAGAATATTTTGATAGCTTAATAAATATATTATCAAAATCGAACCGCTAAAAATGAAAGAAAACCCAAATATCAAAAAATGAGAATTATGAAGGGATGTTGTATATATATTAATCCCGTCGCACCAATCATAATTTTTCGCACGTGATTATCTATAAAATCTTACTAATAAATGATTTTTTTTTTCTCCAATTTTTTAATGATTAGCATCATAAACACACGTTGAAATAATTATGGAGGCGCTTATACAAATTAGTGACGCCTAATCGTACGTGACAGGAAATCATCTTTTTTCATAATCAGTAATGCACATATCAAATGATTCTCTTCTGAAGTTCTCAATTTAATTTTAAATATTACTATTGTATCTTCTCTTGAAGAATCTGAAAAAACATTTGAAAAATTGGAGCAATCAGAAGAACTAATAATTAAAGATATTTTATTATTATTTATTTTCCTATTTATTAGCTTTTGTTACCTTATTAATCAAATTCTCGTATATGAATTCGTTATTAACCATATATCCTTGCTTCTTTAATTTAAATTTAAATGCATCAAAAATAAATCCTGAAATATGAGCAAGAAGTGTATATAATAATAAGCAAGGAAATTCAGAAAGAAATTTAAGTTGATAATATTAGCACTTAATGAGTAGCGCTTGGACCAAGCAAATTAAATATTAAAGGAGGATATTATTAAATGAATAATATACAGTATTATGGTTGTTAATAATAATGTGCGATTCATAAGAATCTAAAAATTTGTATGCTTAACCTTATGAACCTATTCATTTATTAATGAGAAAGAACGTAATATGAATATGGCAATATGGCAGCAAATGTTCTCTTGCCATCTAAATATTTTAAATCTATAATTAAGCCATTTGAATCTATGAAAAATATAAGACCTATGAATGGTATATCTGACCCATAAATTTTTAATTTTGATTTAGAGCTTGCTTGAAGAAAAAAATCAATCGCAAGGCAAGGTGCAAATTAAAATTTTCATACTTCCGAAATTTAAACAAGAATTCAATTCTTTTACCTTTTTCTTGTAAAAAAATGTTTGTACAGCCAAGGAAAAAGATAAAAGAAAGTTGTTGTATTTATTAGAACATGCAAATATAGTACAAGAAGGGGAGGCGAAGTTGTTGAAATTCAGAAAATATTCGTCGTAACAAATATAATAATTTATCCTTTACGAGCTTAACTTATTTTTATACAATAACAAGCTTCTGTTAACAAAAAAAAATGATGATTTTTATTTATTGACAAACAAAACAACTCTATCACGATCTGATCCTACTTGATCAGAAAGACTAACATATCCCTATTTTAAAGTTATCTGCTTCCACGTCAGGATCCGCACTCATATAGTATCGCTCCTAACCCGAGTTTATGAGCTTATAGCTACACAAAATATGAAGCTTATCAAAGACATAATACTGAAATTAATAGTATGTATTTTCGTTTAACATAAAATGTAAAGAGATTGAATTCAATAGTTATGACAAGGTTTATTCTACATTTCTTTAAATATTTATTATAAGAAATCTCAATAAAACTTGGGGCATGGAGGTGTAATTAATTATTCCAGGCGGGTTGGCTGTAGTAATTTACCAGAAATAATGTATATAGTACAATAAGTTACATTATACAGTATAGTAGGCTACGTTATACAAGTTATATATTAGTGATTTTATAACAAAATTTAAATTTTATTATTATAAACGTTAGTTTATAATAAAATATCGGTATATGCCCTATAAAAAATTTTGCCTTTAGAAAATTGATCACATGTCGGAGTTATTTCGCTGGAATAAAACCAGATAAATGATCAATTTATCGGAGTTTGTCCCAGAAATTTTTATAGGGATGTAGATCTCTAATTTTCTAACATTTTTTATTAAGGGAAAAATTATACTAATCAGTGTACGAAATACATGAAAAATTGTACAAAATTCATATCGTACAATATACGACTTACAAGTATCATTCATTATATTCAGTAGTAATGTATACGAGCATTGGTACGAAAATTTATTAGCTCGCACATTGAATTTTCACGTATTGGTAAAATACATTAAGTATTAGCCGAAATTGGTACCAATGTACCATAATATGTAAATGGATTTAATTAAATAATTTCTCGGGTGTATGCGGATACACGGTATTATAATTATGACTCATGAGTTTGGATTGATCAATTTTGGTTTGTAATTATTCTATAAATATATAAATGAATGTATATCGAATTTTTAAGATTTTTTGATTTTTTTTTTTCTACGATCATAATGAAATTATGACTATGGCATTACCACGAAATAAATCACGCTTTAATACAACTTAATTCTATTTGATTAAAAATTTTTAATTGTCGAAATCCTATTATAAAAGTTATTTTGTTCATTAATAATCAATTTTAAAAATACGTTCTTGATTGACTTTGTATTTTTGTCAATCGACCCTGAATACAATGTTGGCGCCATTTTACTGCAAATCCCTCGTGTAACATTTACGTTTTAGTTATAATTTCCAAAATAACATAACAGATAACAATATTATTCAAGTTTTAGAATAGGTTTAACCTTTATCAAGAAATTTAATAATGATTTGAAACAAATATATCAGTCACCAATTAAAAAAATGTTACAATACTTAAATTGATCAACGATGATGATTTTTGCTAAAAGTACTTTTTTCATCAGTTCTTAATTCATTTGGATTTAATATTTTCAATAATAAGAGCATTTTAGTAATACAAGAAATACGTAAGAAGGATGATCGATTCTTGGCAAAAGATGATATTACTATAATAGTGATATTTTTGTTATTTGTATTACTCTTATATGTTATTTGATTTATTAGAAAGCTCAATTAACTGCTGACTAATACACAATAGGGATCAGCAATCGGAATTGAAATAGCGAAATGCATAATAAATAACGAAAATAATGAAAAATGATAAAAAAGATAATCAGTACGACAAACATACGAAATGCACGTACGATACATATGATACGTGTACAGTAGTTGTAGGATCTTGACTATATGATATGTATGATATGAATATTTAATATATATGATATCGCTATATCAGATATATCAGATATGATATGATTATATGATACCAAAAATTTGAGAAATTAAAGAAATTGAGAAATTGAGAAATCAAGAAAATTTTATTTTATTTACTCCCCACAAACAATGTAATAATACAATAGCTAATAATACAGCAGTAAGTATATTATTATACATTTTTTGTGATCTACTACTACATGTAATTCTATTACAAAATTTTACTTTTTTCATTATCATCATTATGAAGATTTAATAATAAATCTCTACATTGATCAAGATTATTTAATCTATAACGTAATATTGAATCAGGTTTTGCTCTTTCTAAATATAAAGACATTTCAACTTTAGTAATAGATAAATTACATTTTATCCATAAAACAGAAGGACCTGATATCATACAAAAATAATTGAATACATAAATTCAATTTCATTATAAAAAATGATGAAACCAAGATAAACCAAGAATAAAATTATACTTGGTATAATTATAAAAAGTCCATTTATAAAATCAACATAATCTTTACGTATAGCGATACCCAAAAATCATTTTTCCATTTTATTTACTTCCTTCTTATTATTTCTTAATAATAATTTATTAAAATGAGCATTTTCTTTTAATATAATAAGATAATTTATATTATAAATTGGCTCAATAAATATAAAAAAAATGAATCATGATTATAATGAAAATAACAAAAATAAGTGAAAAATATTGTTAATCCCATATCAGTCATTGCTAATATGATGAATGAACAAAATAAATAATTATTCATTCCATGATTTAAGGATAAATATATGATAAGAGGTATCATAACTGTAGCCGCATCAAAAACGGCTTCAATGTTGTTACTTCCATCATCTTTAAGAGCAAAACGTTGATGGCATAAATAAGGGAAGTATTGAGAGATAAAGAAATTTAAACTTGAAGTTCATATTTTGATATATAATAATTTTTTGTTAACAGTCAATATAACTTAAAAAAGGGATGTTCGAAAATGTTACCTAATTAGAAGTAATCAATTTCCTTTTACAGTATATTATATTACGAAATACGCAGGAAATATTAACGTATAAATTGCATACATATTTTACATATTTTACTTATCAAATTAGAATATGATAAACATTGTAATTTGCTGATGAAACAAAGAGATTAAAATAACGCTCTGAGTTTAATAAGTACTATATTTAGAAATTTACAACAATATACTGTACAATGTACTGAAAAATCCTTTTTAAAGTGACAAAATTTATCTACCGATAATTTCGTGTTTTTTTTTTTTTTTTTTTTTTAAAAAAAAAATCGATTAATACAAATACATTATATAATATAATAAGTCTATTGTAAAATATGTCTAAAACTATTGAAGGTAAATAAGAATTATTATAAAAAGTTGTGAGAAAAAGTTTGACTTAATTAATCTTAATCGCATTCTATCTTTACATTCTATCTTCTTTGCGTTCTATCTTTGTGTCCTATAAGTAAAAGAGGCAATCAATTCTGAAAATAAAAAGGTTGTTTTGTCGGATGATGAAATTCTAATGGATTATAGAATTGAAGATTTATTTTATGGTCATCATCCAGGTTTATCTCTTGGTCGAGCAACTTCTATTTTTCATTCACGTGTTCAATTGGCATATTTTCTTTACATTATTCGTGTCATCAAATATTTATATGTCGCTATATATATGGATTGGACTATATTATTTAGACACCCTGTCAACTTTTTTCTTTTGGTTATATTTTTTGTGATTTCTATTGGTTTATTATTCGTGTTGGGAATTTTTATTCCAATTTATGAGGCATTTATTCGTATATGCGCTAAATCTAAAAATGAACCTGTTATTAACGTTTGGGAGAAAATAGCGATGATTTCCAAAAGTGATTTAATAAATGATTTAATGGAAGGAATGAAATTATTAGGAAATAATGAAAAAGGAACAAATATCAAAGGTATGACTTTACCATACATGCATTATCATTTGTATATTTTACTGTTATTGTCTTAATGATTTTTTCATTTTTTATTTTTTAAAGATGAAAAGAAAATTGGAGCATTAGGTGAAAGTAATTATAAAATTTTAATCTATACTGTATAATTTATATATAATCAAGTTTTTTTCATGTAATTAATTAAAAAATTTTCTTTTTTTTATTCATTTAAAAAGGAGAAAATTTAAAAAGAGTTAGTAAACTCAAGTCATTACTTTTTTTCTCTACTTTGGTTTATAAACGTGAATCAGAAATCACTTATAAAATTCAAGGATGTGTTAGAAAATTAAAAAGTAAATTAAAACATGGCAATATTGAGGATCAAAAAAAAGTTTATAAAAGGGTTTATAAAAGATTATGCGATTGTGAAAAGAACAACAACAAAAACAACAATAAAAGCAACAATGACAACAACAACACCAATGACGCCAATGACAACAACAACACCAATGACAATAACGACAACAACACCAATGACAACAACAACAACAATGACAATAACAACAACAATGACAACAACAACACCAATGACAACAACATTAACAACAACAACAAAAAAAATGACAATAACAACAACAATGACAACAACAACAATGAAGATAATTATAATAATGATAAAATTTACACATTTGAAGATATAGAACATAAAATTCGTGATATGATTGGTAAAGATGAAAAAGAAATTAAAAAACAAATAAAAGCATTTGATCTTAATTTTACTTCAATCTCCGAATTAAATACTGATGATGGTGGATCATTTTGTGGAATGTTCTGGTCTGATAAAGAAAATTTTATTGTTATAGCTTTTAAAGGGACAACTCCAACTAATTATGCTGAATGGTTAGGTAATCTTACATTTCAATGTGTGGATGCTAGAAATTATCTTTTTGGTCAAGTTCATAGAGGATTTTATAATTATTTATTTCCACTAGATGAAGAAAGTGCTGGTAAAAATTATCCTTGTCAAAAAATTATTGAATCAATTAATTGTAAAGCTACAACTCTTAAAAATATGAATAGTAAAAAAGTAAATTTATGGATAACTGGTCATTCTCTTGGTGGAGCACTTGCAACTTTATTCTATGCAAGATTATTAAATATTAATTATACTCATGAATCGTGGGAACTTCAAGGTGCTATTACATTTGCAAGTCCTGCTGTTGGTGATATTAATTTTTCTACACAACTTGCTGCTTTAATAAATAATCCTAGAAATTTGGCAAAACCATTATGGCGTATAGTATTAAATGATGATATTGTACCAAAAATGCCATATAGAGCTTGTAATAAAAGAATGAGGAAATATGGATATCATTATAATGTATTAATGAATTATGCTCAAGTTGGTGATAAAGTTACATTTTATGGTAATGATCATGATCCAACTTCTATCAAAGAATTCTTTAGTAATGAAAGTGATAAAGATGATAATATAGGTGAACATGTAAATCGTCTTAAATCTTATTGTAAAAATTATTGTAAAAAAAAGAAAAGTACACCTTTAGGTATTTTTAGGCATCCTCATGGTTCAAATAGTTATTTTAAAGCTTTAATTGATTATGAAAAGAAGATTGGCAAAAAATAATAAAGTTGGGAATTTCATCTAATTAAAACGTATAAACTATAAGGATCTAGGGGGCTTGTTTGGTTTTCTAGAAAGGCACCTTACTACCAGGGCAGTCGTATAGTATTATCTTTACATATCACGTGATTAAACATACATCATGTGTTCATCAACATTTATTACTATTTATATTTTTAACATATCCTATTTTATTCTATTTATCCTACTTATCCTACTTATCCTACTTATATTTTAACCTATTTTATTCCATTTATCCAAAAATAAAATACTTAAAAAATTCTTTTTGACCTCTTTTTATTGGTAAAAATGATAAATTCATGAATTGAATTATTTGAATATAAAAAATATATTTGTTTAATTAAATATAATTTTTCAAAACACAGGAAAAGACGTAATTGTAAAAACAATTAGCCACATAACTGATTGGTACTTTGAAAGACTAAAAAAAGAAATCTATATATGAGTGAAATTATTGCATGGGTTTAATCATACTCTTACTTCTTTTTTGTTAATCTATTTTTCATTTTTGTTATATATCAATTATTATATCAGAATTGTCAGACGTAATATTTTACTTATTTGTTAAACAAATATGGTCGGTGTTAACATTTTTTATAAGCTGGACATCACTTCCTTTAAAAATTATTATAATTGTAATAGTCTATAATAAATATGAAAATATGAAAATTTAGGTATTGTTAAATTTGGAATTGAAGATATAATAAGAGAAGTATTAGATGATTATTATTATTTAGCTTTTTTTATATTAATTAAATTGTCTATTTATATAATACTGTAATCATCCTTCTTCTTTAGCATGAGCCCTTCAGTTAATTGATTTTTTGGGATATTATTTTTCATAAAAATAAAATCAACAAGCTGTTCTTTAAATTATTATTGCGTTAGTAATAAATACATTCATCTTTCACATGTGATGTATTCCTCAATTGTGGGTGAATAAGACAAATTTGTTGTACTCAAAAAATATTCTTCATCAAAAATAGCTTAGATTTAATATACTACTATCTTGAATTAGTTGGTCGATTACTTTGCATCTATATCTTCATGATCCTAATACGCTGTCACTGCTTATATGTAGATTAAAAAGAATATGTATAAAAATACAAAAATAATTATCATTGTATAATATCTTTGTTCCAAGTATCTCTTTCACGGTATAACCATGTACTGTACATTATTGTTGTCCATGGATTATCTTAGTATGACTTAATAAGTTCTTGTACAAATTTTTCCTGATTTCGTGCATTGTTACTTTTTTATTATCCTTGATTTTTGCTGTGTTTGCAGATACATTTTCATTGATAATTTCACCTACATTCCTTCCTGAAGGTAAAATCCATTTTTTTGAATTGCTTGTAACTGTGTCTTTCAATATAATACTTGTGAAAGTGATCAGGTATAGGTTGAATTGCCACAACCACTCAAATAACTATATGATTAGATATTAATCTTTGCAATACTATTCGGCCAGCAACATTTGCTCTATACCTTCATTATTGTTAATATACATTTCTATGACTTCTTTAACATATATGAGTGTTACTTGATATTTATCAACATAAGTGTGCTTCTTGGCCTCGTCAGCCCATTGGAACTTTAAATAGATCTGAGCTTTGACTGGCAATGTGCCGTTTTGGTGTGGAAGTGCTTCAGCATTGGCATTTTTTCATTTCTTAGAGACATACGATAAAGAATCTGGACGCCTAAACAACTGACCCTAATATCAAATGGTGTCATCTAGGTAAAATTAATTTAAACGACGCAATTTAATATTCTCTAACTCCAATTCCTCAACCTACACACTGGCCTTGCTGAGTTTTAGTTTTCATTCCCAAAGTGCAATCCACCTCTCCTCCAGTTCTATTTGAGAATAATTGTTTCTTCTGTTCTCATTGTTCCTGCTGGGTTATTATAATCTAACATACACAATAATTAATAAATTACACTTTTTTTTGATGTGTAAGATTATTGAGAAATTTTAAGATTATGAAATAATATGGGTACTAAGAAATAAAAATTTCACTGTTGAAAAAGGAAAAAAATAAAATATGTTTGAACCTATTTAAATGATTTTTTAACTAACAATGATTTTTTTAATAAATAAATTAAATGATTTTTTTCATATGATTTTTTTAACAATTAGATTATATAATTTTTTAAAATGATTTTTTTTATTATAAATTATCCGATGGATATAGAACTATATACAAAGAATCCATTTAAAAATGTATGATTTTTTTAAAAATACTTCAGTATATAAAATAAGTCATGCATGACTACTATTAATATAGCCTTTGGTGATACAAAAATAAAATTTTTTTATCAAATAGTTAGTAATTAATAATAATAATAATAAAAGTTTTTTTAATCAATAAATACACTCGTTTGAATTTTCAGTACTAGTTGTTTATTTTTTATTTTCAAAGTGAATGAATCTACAGTACAAATTACATAAACGCTATAAATTAGATCCAAAAGTAATTCCATCAAACTGTAAGCCAAACCGCCGTATGACGATGTCACCTTGGTTACCAGCCAGTACTATTTGTTCATTCCTCGGACGGAGCTTTTTTATTATCGATCAATGATCAGCTGATTCAGCTCACGTGATAATTATTTGAAACAGGAAAAACATTTTTTTATATTATAGTAAAAAAGTCTTTTTTTTTTAATAAAAAAACTAATTTTATTTTTTTTTCTTTTGAAAAAAACACCTATATACTCGTAATTAATCACGACTTTTTTTTAATCAATTTTAAATTTATTAAATTATGCATAGATAAATATCGTCTAGAATAACAAGATCACCATTAAAAAGTATTAATTATTACATATCTTTTTGTTCCTTTATCAATTAGAGAGTAATAAAATATTAATAAAAATATATATGTATTTATTATAGTAAACATTTAATTTATTTAATTGTTCATATGTAGACTACTAATATTTTTTACTTAAATATGATTGAATTGCAAAACTAGTAATAATTTGGCTATTTCAAACTAAAGTTCGTAATGAAATAACGTAATATTAAAATATAAAATCATATAAGTTATTTGTTGAATCGTTTCCCGTGATGATTGGAGATGGATTTGCTAAATAAATACACGTTTATTTGGCAAAATATTTTACAAAATCTCATAAACTTATATAAATAACATATTCGTGAATGGACTAAAAAAAGGAAAGAACCCCACCATTTTAATGAAAAAATTCCGATCTTAAATTTGCACTATACCGTATTCGCATTACATATTGTATATTAAGGTGAAAGAGCCATGAAATATGCTCTCAAGCAATAATTTTATATTTTACAAAATTACATACGTTAATGATGTGTCATTATATTCCATGAACTTTTTTATTATATATTAAAATATATTTTAAAAAAGTTAGAATTATATAATATAGATATTGATAATATTGTATATTCTTTCAAAAATATTAAGATATTATTTAACTACATTCAACTATTATTATAAATTACTCTGTTTGTCAAATTAAAATGTCCTTTTACCAGCTTAATATTACATTCAACCTCTTTAATTCTCATTGCTTGATCTGATAAACTTTTTGAACAAGCATTTTCCATATGATGTTCACCAAATAAAGCTTGATAAAGTAGTCTCTGTGGTGTACAGATGAATTCAACAAGTATTCAGATGGTATCATTTTGTAGAGAAAACAGACATACACAGGAAAAGATGAATAATGGGAATGTGATGACAATGGCATAAACCAAAACAGCTGAAAGTGGAGCAAAAGTTTGTTCCTTAACCACTTCAAGTACATAACCATACCCTTCTCCATTTCCTTCCCCATTTGCTTCCCCATTTGCTTGTACTGCACTACTACTAAATCTGGCAATTGTCGCTTGAGCCCATTGTTGTGCAAATGCGTTAGCAAATAATATGCTACTTCCAGTATTATGTGCTATATCTTCAACGTCATCTATCGCTCGGCTTATCATTTTACTTTCTGATGATGCAACACTAAGAGCAAATTGTTGTGAATTTGTCAGATCTCCCAGTGGTGATGATTTTAAAGTTTGAGGTTGATAATTGACAATGTAATAAGATTGCAAGAAAACCATGAATTTCTTTTACAAAATTCTGGATCGTATTCTGTCGTAGTTTCAATACCATAGCGTATAGTGACAATTGCATGTAGAGGATTTAATGTTGTAACTGTTGTAACTGTATTTGTAATCGGATCATTAATTTCACTTGTAACATTTACATCTGCTATTACAGCTTGTGTGTTTCCTGAGGTATACCATAATGATTTTGGACAAGAATAATTTGTCATAGCACCATATCTCGTTTTAAATTGCATATACTACTGATTGGTTCACAGGAAGGTTTAATAAGATACCAGTTCCTGAATACGCATAACTTGTATTTGAAGGTGGAGCTTGCAAAAGATAAACTCCGTCATTATTATTCCAAATTTGAAACGTATTACTTGTATTTCGATATATTTGCAATGCTTTACCCGGATTTGTCATTCCACGTTTAAATCTAGAACATGTATCATGTATCAGTGTGGGATAAGGAAAAATTAGTTGCTATATCTAATGATCTCGTGCTTGGAACCATTAATCCAGGAAGTTGTTGAGACTTTCCGACAGCAGTTAATTGGAGATACAAATCAGATAATGATACTGTATATTGCCAAACTAAGACTGAGGCAATAACAATAGCGAGTGTACGAGTTTTACCAGAGTTAAAGCAGACTTTTAAAGTACATAATGGACTACGAGTTATAGATGCTTCTATTAATTGACTAATCATTACATCAGACCCGGTCAACACTGGTATTTTATTTAAGATAAGATTCCTGCTAAAATAGCCGGCATCATGAAACATGCAATAAAAGATACTACTCTAGTAGTCACATTTACGGCGATTAAAAATAAAACAACACGCAAATTCCACACAACATCAAGCCCCGTTACTTTGCCACATATTTCCACAAAAATTGCAAATATCAATATCAAAGTGGAAGAAGAAAATCCAATCGAGAATGACACCTTGAAATATTGAACTGAAATATTTCATATTTTTTTTTTCTTTCGTACGTTATAAAATCAGGATTTTTTGTTTGTCACGTTATTTGATAGAAAATTCTAAATTGAAAACAGTTAATGTATAAAGAGTGGTAAACATGAAGTATTTGTAAAATAATATTTTTTTTGTACACAAGTTGTCATATGAAATAAAAAAATATACTTAAACTTAACGATATATATATATTATTTCAATTTATTATTTGAATCAATTCTCTTTCTTTCCAATGAATAAAACCAATATTTCGCGCATCTTTTATCTAAACGATTTTCTTTAACAAAAGTAAAGTTAATAAACATAATTTATCTTGTACGAACTTATGTAATCAGTAAACTATAAAAAATTTTTTGTAATCCATTTTAAGAAATGTGTGCGGGAAGCGTAAAAAGTTACGTGCTCGCACACAAAATCAAACAAATCGAACATTTCTACCATTTTAATAATGGTTTAAAACCAAACAAATAAAAAAATAGTTTAAGTGTTCAATTACAAAATAATCCAAATAAAGAAAAAAAAATAAAAGATTGTAATTTTTTTAATATGATACGTTCTACTAAGATCAATGAATATATAAAGTACATATTTAATTAATTCTTTAAAATTTTATATAATGTAAATAAATAATTCTAATAATAATTCTTAAAAATATAATGTTTATATAATTTAATTTAAGGTAATAACCGAAAACAATGCAAAAAACAAAAAAACGATAAACAATATTTATAATCAATTATAATAAATAAATAATTCAAGTAAATTGACTGGATTGTACAGGTAATACCCCAATATTTTCTAAACAATTTTGCGCAGTGAATATGCATTAGAAGTTGGAAGCATATTTGGATTTTCCAAATCTTCCAATTCTAGTAATCTAGTACTACTTCCAATTCCAAAAAAATTATTGGAAGCCTTTCAATGCACGTATTTACTTATGTACAGTATATTGAAAATTATTGAGAATAATAGAATTAGAATTGGAAGGAATTTGAAGGTCCAATTCCATAAAAAGTCGTTGAAAGCTTTCAAATTGCATCATCCTTTTGTCGAATGCTTTTTCTATATGTTTATGAAATCCAAGAATTCAATCGAGTTTCGAATCGATATTAATTGGTTTCGTTCATATTATAGCAATCATGTGATATAAAGATCCGGTCAATTTTGTAGATCAAACACATGACGAACGAAAATTTTTACATAATATTCCTTATAAATTCATAAACGTTCAATTAAATCTCTTTAAATCCGACCAATCAAGAAAAAAAAAGAAATAAAAACAATTCTCAGAAGTTCAAGTAATCCATATCGGCTGATTGGAAAAATCAAGCCAATTAATATTTAAGCTCAGTTGAGTATTTTATCGAAATTTTATTGGGTACGCTTGCTTAAATTAACATAGTAATAATTAAATAACTAAAAATTAGACGAAAAACAAAGAACTCTAGCAATACGAATTATAAAATGTTATAACCAATGAATGAAGTTGTAGCATATCCTCATACTTTAATTTAATAAACGGGAAAGTCTCATAGGGATTCGATTCCATATATAGCAGAGGACTTCGTTCCCTATTAATTATTTATTTTTTTATGTCAAATCGCCTAATAATAATATGACAATAGGCCTGTTCAATTCTGATCGTTCGGGTTTTTTGATCGAAAATCCATTAACCAATCCTATCATGTGATCAAAATCAAAATTGAGTACTTTGATCGGCT
>QZLH01000194.1:0-21598 GCA_003833135.1 Oehlia diaphana | reverse complement strand
TTCTGATCGTTCGGGTTTTTTGATCGAAAATCCATTAACCAATCCTATCATGTGATCAAAATCAAAATTGAGTACTTTGATCGGCTTATTGAACGGTTAACCTTGATCACCTTATTTTTTCGTATAATAAAATATTTTTCTTTTATAAAAATGGCAAATAAGCAATACATAAAGGTACATTAAACGTTTTGAGGGCGCGTATTAAAACTTCACTAGATACCAGACACGTTAAAAAAGGTGATCAAAATGATACCACAATTTTGTTGTTCGGAAAGTTCGGGTCGTTTGATCAGGTCACACAATTTCATCAGCCAATAATTATCAATTCAAAACCCGATCAAAATCCCGAACGATCAGCCCTAATGACACACATGCTAAGATTATAATAAATCTGATAAATAAGGCCTTAAATGAGACAAAATTAATTAATAAAATTCTATAAAAGGAAAAATCAAGTGATCATAAGTACAAGTGATCATAAGTTTAAGTTACTGAATTTAATGTTGGGAAAATGTCTCACTTTTTAAAACAATCCAATATACTTTATGTAAGAAAGAGTATAAAGTAGAGGGTAGTCAAGACTCCTTAATTCAAGATTTTCTTTATGTTAATTTAATTTTATAAGAAAGCATATCTCTAGCTTTTCATTTTCTCAGTTTATTTCATTAATTAATTATCTCTCCCCCCCCCGCAGCATGGTGTTCCTGGAACACCGTATATTCAACTATCTCCAACGGCGCACGTCTGTTGGAAAGTGCGCTACGCAAGCTTTCCAAACAGACTTTTGGTATAAAATCGCAACGGGGTAGTACTAGACAGTACTAGACACAATATCTTTTTGATTCCTTTCCCAGATAACATTTCGTGAACTTCTCCCACCTCTAAATTTTCGTCAATTTATGAAGTTGAAGATAAACGTTTGTATACCGCTCAATATTAAACATTTTATACAAGAATTAGTAAGTAGTAACATTACAATATACAGTATTATGCTACTCATCATCATAAACCGTCTTTTTATCGTACTATAAGCTTAACTGTTGCTCCCATAACTACGGGAGGAAACGATGGAGCTAGAAAAGATCTACGGCAGTGTTGTACATGGGACAATTGGGACATGTCCCGCCAAAATTTTTAATGTCCAGTACAATGTCTAGGACATGTCCTGTCCAATATCCTGTCCAAAAAATTGTCCAAGTTTATGAATAGTAAAATAATTAAAAATTTTAAATTATCATATCTCTGCCAATATTGTTATGAAATTATTACTATTTGATTCGTCTTGATAAGACGAATTAAATGGGATCAAGAAGTTACAAATTTAAGATCACGTGATTTTAATGTCACGATGTCCCGGACATTGTTGAAATCTTTGGACATGTCCTGGACTAATGACAACAATGCTTAACGGGCCGGTTTATGATATAAATAATTTTTAAAATTCCTTATTATTTATCATGAAACCATGAAGGAAAAGCATAATGAACATACATCATTCTGAGCGATCCCAACAAGCGCTTATTTCATCTAAAAGGCAGTATGCATCCTTCAAGTTAAAAAACAAACATCCACTAAAACAAAAGGAGCGTTTGAACAAAAACGATGAAATTTCTTATAATAATTTTATTAGTTAATAGATAAAAATCTATTTTTTTATTAAATATAATGCTAAATTTGGGGGATAAATTAATGATATTATCTACAATTATATCTATTAAACTATATTCAGATAATTATAATTATTAGAATTATTAGTAATTTTAGTTAAAATGATGTCATGTAATAATCTAATCAAAATTTGGAACTAGATCGTGTTTTACATCATTTACATCATACCACGGGATTATCTGGATTAGGATAAGAAACATTTTTATTTTCATTTTGAGCATGAATTTTATCACGATGAGACCATAAATAAACTGAATGGATGGCTGTATGTAAGAATAATAAAGCCATGAACCAACCAATAGCCATACTCGCAAGGTAAGCACGACATTCTGTTAGTCTACCAGGTAAATCTTCGAATTGTTCCTTTATATCACAATTTAGTGAACCATCAAAGTATATCGGATAAATGTTTGTAAATCCTTTATAAAATAATTATAAAAATGTTTGTGATTTAACCCTCCAAAAAAAAAAAAAAATTTAATTTAAAATTAATTTACTTACCGACTGCTAACCACAATAATAAAAAGAGGCTATAATTAGAAGAAAATAAAAAATAAGATGTTAAGTGATATGCATAAAATGGCGTAATAATTACAGGATTGTAAAACATACATGTCGATAAAGATAACCTTTCGATATGGCCCAGTTTTCCATCGACTTGTAAAAGTAATCAGACTATACACTATAAATTGATTTTATTTATTATTATGTATTTATAAAAGAAGAGATATAGAATTGATAAAATAATATACTTACGAATATATATTAATGTAATTACAATGACTACATAATAAAAATATTTGATTCCATGTCTTCTAAAAATTAATAATAATAATAATAATTTAGAAAAAAAAATAAATTTCTTTTGATTTTATTTCATTTAATTACTTGTAAAAACTTTCAAACCAATCTTTCCAGGTAGCAGATTCTTCGAATGATATAGCATCCTTATAACGTTTAAAGAATACTAATTGAGTTATTTCTATAATAAAAACAAAATAATTATTTTCCAAGTGATAAAAAAAAGAATAAATGCTATATAATAATTTCTTATTAATACCTAAACCAATTATACATAATAAAGCCAAATATTGTGTAACTCTCAAACATAAGTAAAACCCTTTTTTAGTCATTTTTTTTTTAAATTATCTCGCAAAGAAAAAATAAAAAGTTTCTATGGTTCTTTTTTTTTTTATTTTTTTTATCAAAGGATTCGACCCATTTATATACTAAATATCATTCACGCAAGAAATGAAAAATTTTCATTGCAAAAATGAAAAAGAATTGGCAATATTAATCACCGTAACTATTTATAGTCATACTTATATTGATACTTATTGTACTGTAGTTGAACACAATTTCTTAGCGTTATCATTACGCAAGTTTAACGTTCAATCCTAAAGAGGAGTCAAGTAGAAAATCGACGTCAATTAGTATTAAAAATTAAGGCAAAAATTGCAAATCATCTACTAATTATGAATGGATCATCTAATTCTTAGCCCAAAATCTTTCTTTTTTTGGTATTAACTGATTAATGTTATTTTTATATAAAGTTGATACTAAAATTAACTTATGATGCAATAGATTGTATTTTTGATTGTACTTTTTGTGTTTGAAAAAGGGGGCTTTGGTTAAACGTTATTCATTTTTGGAAATATGAAATACTTGCAGATTATTTTCAAATATTTGGAAAATTGAAAGTAAAAAGTTGTTCCGATCGAAAGTTGAGATATTTCTTATTATGGCTTGATAATGACTTAATAATGTTCTTTTTATGCCGAAATTAATGTCGGGTAGTTAATTAATCACATGACTTTTCGAAATTTTGTATTCCCTTATTTTCCTCCATTTTCAAATTACTGAAAAATGGTTTTTTTTTTAAAATATGATTCCAAATGTCCAAATGTTCAAATGTCCATTACAAATTACAAATATCTTTTTATTTTGTTTCTAATCCCAATTATGGTATTTGTAGATTTACTTTACATATTCGATGAATTATAAATTTCGGCGGTAAATTTAATTTTAAAGTTAGTATTACTGTTTACCCTTTTTTGATATAATAATACTTTTATTAACATACTGAAGCCATGTTATACTTGATACCGACATTTTTAATTACCGAGATTTTTAATTAAGTTTGTTATTTATAAAAGTTACGAATCTTAGCCTTATTTAGTGTTTTACACCGAAGATTAATTTGTAATTAACTCCGAATATTTAGATCACGTGATATTTTGGTTATGACATTGGTTTATTATTTTTTTTTATTTAAAAAGAAAAAGTCTCATTCTCATTATTATATAAAACAATGTGAAGGAAGTTTCATGTTTCATATCAATAAGTATTAATTTCTTTTAATTAGGAATGGTTACTTTGGATGATTATTTTTTTTCATTACGAGAGATTTGTACAAAGGAAGTACTATAGGTAAATATATTATAATAAAGTAGATGGATATAAAGAATTTTATTACAATTTACTAATTACTTACTATAATTACATATTTAGTTTCAATGCCGAACTGTAGATGGATAAATCGTAAGGAATTTATTCTAGTCATATATTTGATTTCAATGCCGTGGATAAATCGTGAAGAATTTATTATCGAGTCATATATTTAATTTCTATGACTGTAAACGGATTTTATTGCAATTTACTAATTACTTACTATAATTACATATTTAGTTTCAATGCCGAACTGTAGATGGATAAATCGTAAGGAATTTATTCTAGTCATATATTTGATTTCAATGCCGTGGATAAATCGTGAAGAATTTATTATCGAGTCATATATTTAATTTCTATGACTGTAGACGGATATAAAGAATTTTATTGCAATTTACTAATTACTTACTATTAATCACATACTTATTTTCAATGCCGAACTTGTAGATGGATAAATCGTGAAGAATTTATTATCGAGTCATATGTTTAATTTCTATGACTGTAGACGGATATAAAGAATTTTATTACAATTTACTATTAATCACATATTTATATTCAATGCCGAACTTGTAGATGGATAAATCGTAAAGAATTTTATTATCGTTTATCCTAGTCATCAATGCCAAACTTATAAATCGTAAAGAATTTATTATCGTTTATTCTAGTCATATATTTAGCTTCAATCAGTTCAATGTCGAACTTGTAGATGGATAAATCGTAAAGAATTTTATTACAATTTATTATAATCACATATATTTAGTTTCAATTTCGAACTATAGATAGATATAAAGAATTTTATTACAATTTACTAATTACTTATTATAATCACATATTTAGCTTCTATGCAGAACTGTAGATGGATACATTGTTAAAGAATTTTATTACAGTCTACAATAATTTATTCTAGTTTCAATTCCGAACTACCGAAACTACCGAAACTACCGAAACCGCCGAAATTGCCGAAACTGGAAAACCGCCGAAACTGCCAAAACTGTAAAAAACTGCCGAAAACTACCAGAAATTACCGAAACTGTCAGAAATTACCGAAACTTCCAACATTGTCAAAATTTCAAAACTAATTTACTTATTATTATTTTTTTTTTTTAAACATTCTCAACATTCCCATTATCATCATAATCATTATTAATTTTTGGTTCCTTTTTTTTATTCCTCCTAATACTCTTATTACCCTTATTACTCTTCCTTTCAGCATCTCTAGCAGCTATTTCTTCCTTATGTATTTTAAAATACTTAAGTAATAAAAAAGTTGAAATTAACCAACTAATTGTCATAAGTATACTAAAAAATTCGCTCGAGATAAACATTTTACACCTATAACCTTGAGCTCCCCATTCTGAATCATTACAATTTAAATTTGTTCCTGAGAATACTGGTTTTAAATTTGTAAGACCTTTTTTTTTTTTGATGAAAAGATGATAGATATATTAAATTATTACTACTATTATAATTATAATAATTTAATTGAAAAATTGAAAATATATAAAAAACTTACTGACTGTAAACCACATTGCTAGATAAAAACTAAAAATAAAATAAATAAAAATAAATTATTAAAAATATTAAAAAAATATGTACAAGAAAAAAGAGGTAATTTATAAATTATAATACTTTACAATTCATAATATTTGTCTCTAAATAAAATTGGCGATTTATTAAACCTTTTCCAAAAGAATTCTATTCATAAATTAAAAAAAAAAAAAAAAGATTATAAATTTTTTTAAAAATATATATATAACAAATTATAATAATAATGACTCACGAGGACCAAGCAAGGTTAATATTATTACAATGTAATAAAATATTTTAATTCCATGAACACTAAAATGATTGAAAAAAAAAAATACTTTAACTAAAAAGGTATATATATAACTAAAATTTTAATATTTCACTTACACATTCATATCTTCAAAATAGACGGACCATGCAACGTTGCCATCCGAGCTCAACGGTGCCGCATTATTTTCATTAGGAAATGAGAATTGAGCCCTATTAGCACGAAATGCCAATAGTTGAGCTATTTCTATTATTAGAACATAAACAAAGATATATATATATATATATAAATTTGCTAACTTTTTTTTTAAAAAAAAAAGAAAAAAAAAAAAAAAATCATTTACCTAAACCGATTATTATTAATAAGATAATGAATTGAATAAACCTCGTAATTGTTAATAATTTGTGAATCATTTTATTCTAAAAATTATTGATAAATTAATTAATTTTATCGTAAAAAATGTAAAATTGTATTCTTATATAATTTTCCATAAATTATGAAACGGATTTCCCCGTATATTTGATGAATTTTTTTTTTTAAAAACAAACATGATTAGCATGATTAACGAACGCCCTCTAAATAAAAAAGTAGTTACCGCAATAACTTTCCATGTAGTAAAAAAAAAAAAAAAAAAGCTTAGTCCCTTTTTTTTACCATCTAAGGTCATTGTTACGTCATTTTATAAATAACTTGCATAACAACCCTAAACTAATTTTAATTGGTCAGAAATTGTTACAAAACGACGGGATAAATTTTGCGGGAAGACGGAAGTACTACTGAAGTACGACTGCGTAAAAAATTCTACTTCTTTTGAAAATATCAATGACAAAAAATATATATATATAAAAAAATAATAATTTTATAATAATCGTAACGATAAGGTTTGATGATCAGAACTCCTTCATTTCCTTTTCTTGATTTTCTCACACAAAGTTATTTATATATTTGAATGATTTCCTTTTTCACTTATATTTACTGTATATAATTAAATTCTTTCGAGTTAAAGTTGTGTACGAGATAAGGAGATAAAGGTTTGTTTGTAATTGTGTAAACGCCAAATAATTAAAACATTCCAATTAAAAGTACTCCAATTGTTTTACGTTCCGAGATCGACAAATTCGTGTTTCTAGAAATTTATAATGAATTTATGACGCAAAATTCCAAACGTTAACAAGTTTAACCTTTTTTTTTTTATCATTTTATTAAATTTTTTATACATATTGTCTCAAATAAAATTATATACTAGTATATTCAACTTTGTTATTCTTATTTAATAACTTTGATTTAAATCTTTCAAAATAATCAAACCAAATTTCATCCCAATCTAATAAACAAGCCCAACCTAACCAAAATAGTATGATCGGATTTAATAAAGCCAATATAATATCCAAAAGTCTTAATTTACATAACGTGAATAATAAATTTGAAATGATTGGATTCTTTGCAGTGTTACATTTCCATGGAAATTTTGCTAATGGTTCCGCGTTATATATTACCATCCTAATTGCCAAAGCGACTTTTTTTTTTTCAGGATAAAAAAATTAAATTTGTTAGTTTGTAAGTTAAAATATAAATTCAAAAATGTATTAATTATATATTTACAATAATAAAATGACCAAAGAATTGCTAATATTCTACAAATATCGTAATTTTAATAAATTTTTAGTAAATAATTTTAGTCGCAACTTTAATTCGTTATTATTTATATATACATGTATATATGCTTACAAATAATGAGCTCCTATTTCATCGCCGTTCTGTCTTGTGCTCTTCCATCCAAATTTGACAAATGAATGAGCTAGAAATCAACAAAGTATTTTAAAATAATTCCCATATGATCACAATTACTTCATAGTCATTAACTTCATAGTCAATAACTTACCTGAATAACATATCGCTCCTATAACTAAACAAAGGTATCTGAAATATGATAGGATTTTATTAATAAAGTTTAAACAATTATTTATAGAATGTGTATAATTTCATTTTACTATTTTTACTTACAATACAGAACTATCATCATTGATTTTATTTATATTCTTTTGACTATATGCTGGTGATTCAACTTCAATCAAATCCAAAAGTGCGAATAATCTTATGTCTAAAATTCGATTAAAAATAACCAACGAATCAAAATTTATTTTCTAAAAATAATTCTTAAAATTGTAACCCATCAACTCACGTGTTATTCCGCACATTATAAGATAAATAATATATAAAACTCGAAGGAATAATACTATCATTTTTTTTTTTTTTTTTGCTTCGTATATTTATTAAAAAAAAGATTTTTTTTTATCGAGTAAGAACAAAAAAGAAGAGTCACAAATTGCTTAGACAAAGAGCAGCGCCGCATTTATTTCTTTAAATTTCTTATAACGTTTCACAGTATGATGATAGTCGATTAACTTATTAGTATGCCGATGCCGATAACAAATTATGATTTAAGCCACAATGAAATTATTAGGCAGCAGGGTAAGAGCAGGTAAGTTAATAATTATAGTCAACTCTCTATTAATGCACCCACCCCTGGAGTCTTGGGACCACATAAAATTATACATTTAAAGAGGGGAGTGTGTTTATATTTTATACTTAGTGAAATCATTATGAATCATATAATTTTGGGACTGAACTAAAAGGTGCATGTGCGAAGGGTATATATAATATAATGGGTGCATTTATGCATTTATAGAGAGTTGACCGTACTGACTACTTATACTTCTTTTATTGATTAAAATAGTTTGTTAGCATCGTTATTATGTATTAGATATGTAATAATAAAAAAAGCGTAAATTTTCAAAAGCCGTAAATTATAAAATCGACAATATTAAACTATCCAAAAAAAATCTAGGATCAAAAAAATATAATATGAATTATTAATTAAATTTAAAATTAATTAATATTTGATTTGATTTTGATTAAAATAAATTGAGTGTAGAAAAATTCTTTACTTTATTTTAGATTCAATTTCTTTTTTAGAATCAAATCAAATATTCTAAACCAACCGATTTAATTTAAATACCACGTTATTAAATATTTTATTTCAGGTATCGTAGTATAGAAAACAGCTACTATTTTTTTTCCCTATTATGTATAATTTGTCTCTTGAATAAAAAAGGCATAACTTCTATGAAGCAGAGATTGAATGATCATCAAAACACTTGCCAGGTATATATTAAAATATCCTTAAGAGGAATGATTTACCGTCTAGCACTGCATAAAATACCTCCTTTTTTTGGGCGTACCCTCACTTTAAAAGATCCGGGTATTTCTACTAGATATAAAGATTTTACACTGATTAATACTCCACCTTAATTCCGGTAACAAGCTTAATTCTGGTCAAAATTATACTGTACCCCCTCATACAATACTTGAAATACTCGTGGGTATTATTAAATCAAGTATTTTGGATAATGCAATGCTAAGCGATAGATTTAGAATACCTAATCCTAATCCTAATATTATTCCTAATCGTACTCTTAATGATAATAGAGTAGCGGCCCACCCTCCCTCCTTACGAATTCGTGTCTCATTTATATTAAAAATAAAAAATTTCGTAATACTATATATTACATTTTTAAAAAAATATTAATTACGCAATCCTTGGTTACGTAGATCACGTAAAGGTTGTAAAAATGGACTTTTTTTTGATTTTTAATATCGTAAATTTATACATATAATATTAATTTTTTCATAAAATTATTTATGCGAAAATAAGAATTTTTTTTTTTTACGAAAGCAATAAATTAAAGAGTATTGCTAACTTGTCCCCTGGGTTAAATAACCTGGGTTAAATCACCCGCCCTAAAAATTTATATTTTACGTGATTTTTTTTACCAATCATTTTTCGGCCGCTTGATAGAGTAGCATCCTAGTGTAAATCAGTTATCATAAACATGACCGATAACAATTACTTAACAAAGTGTCCGTATTACTTCATAACTGGACCTGCAGAAACGGTTAAGTCCTATATTACTAGGAAACGGGAACCGTTGTAAATCCGGAGCGAGGTATCATAATAATAAATAAAGATGTTTTAACATATATCAAGAATGGTAGATTTTCTACTAATTAGCAGGTAATTTTCTGCTGATTAGCAGCATAACGCCTTGGAATTCCTGGACAGAGAAACTCACGTGATCGCAATTTTCTACTGATTAGCAGCATAACGCCTTGGAATTCCGGGACACGTGATCGATCATTTTCATAGTGCGTAGACATATATAGTCCTTCGCATTCGCTTCGGACAATAAATTTAATTATAAATATACTTCACAACAAATGATCAAACTTTCTCTTCTTTCCCCACTAGAATCCACATTCGGAGGGAAAATGATCCACCCAGAACTACGCATCATATCGACACATTATAAGTTGGGGTGCGCTGTTAACTACTGTATGTAAATCATAATTATATCAAAGTCGCTCAAGATTTTCATGAGTCTAAATTTGATAGTCAAAATTTTCATAAAAAAATAGCAAGATGCACAGGTCAAATAATTTCAAATATTTTCACGCTTATTAGCTTCTTCAAACTATCTTTACAAAATTACGAACATTTACTGGTAAATTATTTTCAATTGGAATTTTAAGTAGTTTTTCTTTTTTGAGGTCTGATTTTTTAAATATTTTATTATTAACAGACAAATGGCCTTGTAACTTTGCTAATAAAGTCATGTTCTTAAATCTTAATATGCTTTTTTTTCTCAAAGTACAGAATAGTTAAAAGCACACATCTAGATGTGAAATATATTACAATGGGTATTTACAAATCATATAAACGTCATTTTCAATTAAAGGAACGAAAAAGTCAAAACTCCGTTTATCGTCAGATAAAATTTCGCAAGCTAAAGGAAGTGCGAAAACAAAGAAATGAATCAAGAAGATCACTTCAGGAAATACGGCCTCAGCTATTTGAGCCTGATATCGCTTCAAATCTTATGTTTACCCTAAATTAAAAATATTTTTATATATAAAATTAACATTATTAAATTTAATTTGTATATATTTGCATTAATAAATTCATTATTGTAACATTAAAATTTTAACTCATTGTTGTAATTATAAAATAAATCCTTAATTAATAATTTTTATTATAACTTGATATAGTTTTGATTTACATAATTAACAGCGCACCCCCAATTATATGTGCATCTCACAAACACAGAATTAAATATTCGCAAAAAAAGTTGACACAATAATTATCCAGTGATTTCTACTGAGCTACTTGATTTTATATCTAACATATTCACAGGAATTCACGACTCTATCACCTTTGATGGTATCAATATAATTGAGTAGGAAATCTCGCTCAACTTCCCTCCATCACCGGCCAAACTGTCTTCTATTTTATCCGTTATCCCTAAATCTCCTTAACATCAACATGATAACATGACATCCTACCAATTTTTAGAGGTACGGATAAACAATATCTCCTCACAAATAAGAACAATGCCATTCAGAGTTCACATTCCAAAACACAATCAACACACTACCACCCACATCATCGGATTTAAAGAAACTGCCTAATAAATCAACACACTACCACCCACATCATCGGATTTAAGAAAACTGCCTAATAAAAATCAACACACTTATCTATAACTTGCTTCCTATTCCAATAAGATCCAAGGATTGAAAGAAGATCACCCTGGCAACATTTTCTCCTCTAGTCAAGCATACGTCACCCTCGGTGAGTATTCCATGTGGTATAATGTCAGTATATCTTATCTCGATAGGTCAGCGTTTATAGTTGACCCTAACGCATACCATCGCTACTACCAACCTACATATAATATGCAAAAATATGGTCGTTAGAAGATAATAAAATCATGTGTGTATTTTATTAAATTTAATAAATAAATTTATGAATTTATCGAATTTTATTATCTTGAGGTAAAAGAAGGAAAAGGCAGAATTTTCTTTTGTTAAGAATAAAAATCACATCACTAGCCCTTGTGCCACCACGAAACGGTGCTGCGCAGCTGCGGTAGGTAACTCGTGTCGATTTTTTTCTGAAAAAAAACAATCATCGTCATACTCAAGCTTTCTATTAAATAATAATACACGAAAATGCTTTTAAACACAGCGAACTTATACTTAAGCTTTCTATTAAATAGTAATACATAAAAATACTTTTAAACACAGCAAGTTTATATACTCTTTCTAATTTCTATTCCCCCGTTAACGTGGAATACTTTCACGTATGTCTGTACAAGAATGGGCTTGCGACAAAAATTTAAAGTATTATTGTGCAGGACAAAGATATTGGAGAAGCTTTATGTAATATCAAGAAAGACCTCAAAATAATTTTCACGATTCTGTAAAACACAAAATTTTTAAAAAAATTGGCAGGTCAGATAGAGGCTGTGGGTAAATCGTGAAAATATTGAAACAGTACGATCCGTAAAAATGCAATTCAAGTTTTTGAAAAAGCATTATTTAAGATCTGTTGATTCTGAAGGAGGAACCAATTATGTGCCTTCCTTAAACAGTCATAAAACTTCACACTTTAATAATAGAATTGATAGTGGACTTGTTCTAGATTGATGTGTGCAAACTTTCTTTGGTTACATTTTGATTAACTCACATCATCTTATTTGATTTCATTTTTTTTAGAAGTGGAAGAGAAACGCTAAGAGAAATAAATGGACAAAACAAATGGCCAAAAATAAATTCAGTAATGAATCAACCACATTCAAAATCACCTTATAAAAAAGAATTATACTGTTGCGATGTTGCACAAATTGTAAACGCATTGCTAACTTGGAATCAGATTTACGTACACGATCAACTAATAATCTAAATGGAATGAAATTTAACGAAAACTGTGAATGGCAAGAAAGATATAATGGCATTGTTATAAATTACTTAAAGCTGAACATCTTACTCAAGCTCGGCAGATCCTTTCAGAACTTTCTTCTAAAGCAGATTATGTTGTTGAAATCATGGACACTGAAGAAAATTTACCGGTTTGTTTTTAAATTCGTAGTCGAATAATCTATGAATTCAGTACTATTTATATAGTTTTTTGGGGGGCAAACTAAATCACATGATTCAATATTATTCAACGGGGTTTGTCTAAAATTATCTTGATAGAAGTTACACAAACTCCCAATCTCGATATTTAAAGAGAAAAAAAGATTAAATAACAATGTTCATTTGACGTCTGATTGGGAGTATAATACTGCAATAACTGCATAGTAATGCACTCTTACATTGTTCTCTTCATTCCTTTTTTATTTTACACATGAAACTCATTGTAATTTTTTTCCATTAATGGATAATTAAATAAACGCCGAAATAGGCGAATTAGGATTAAAAATCTCATCAATTAATTTCTTTGTTTCCGACTTTCCGTTCATTGATACAGTAGATGAATGCCATATGAAGTTTTTAGTTGCATCTTTGGCATAAAGCATGGAATCTTTAATGAACTAATAAACGCAGCAGCATGAACGTCATTTATATCATCATCATCATCCTCCTGTTATCCTACAATGAGAAATATTAATTTGGTCTGTGCACAAATGAAATGTCACATCGTGTTGCGCACAAAAAATATCTTAATAAAAAAAAAAATTAAAAAATTCCCAGAGTTTTTACAAATCTAGGTCAAATTGTTATGAGGTAATATTCTCATAACCAATATTTTTTAAAAATGATGACTTACCATATACAGTTTTATTAAAAATGTTTAAACATAATACAGTATAAAACGCCATCTAACCCTATTTATATTTAGTACCCAGGTATAACCTGATATGGGTAATCTAAGAAGGTAAATTCTTTATTCTGAAAATTTCAGGTCCTTGAATAAGACCCCTTAAAAATAATACAATGAAATTTGATAATCATTCAAGGGTTTCATAATAATTATTCTTAATTAACACCTGGTTTCTTATACATGGAATTTTATGAATTATAAATTCGGGGAAGTATCAGGAAATAATGTCAATCAAACTATTAAAATATTAATGATTTACATTCATTAGGAAATGATCATTTTTTTTGCGGAGTTATGCGATATGAAACTTTAATCTTTTAAATTTGGCGGGAGAATAAATAACTATTTATATATATTCATATGAGTTCTTTTATTGCTATGAAGATTTTGAGAATCCTTTTTTTAAAAAAAAAAAAAAAAAAAAATATTTTTTAAAATATAAATTTATTTTGTAATGTGTTTTTTTTTATAAGTGTGTCAAAATAAACATTTTAAATATATCATTAAAGCATAATGACAAAATTCACAATGAATAATGGAAAAGTCAAAGATTTACGATCTCTTTGGTTGGTCGATTAGGGTAAACAAGGTTTATCTGTGTAATGAACAATAAGTTTTTTTTTTTTTTCCACTAATTTAATACAATACAGCTTATAACGTATCGTCACACATTAACAATTTCCCGAAATTTATTAGATCAACGTAAAAAAATTACTTTTTTTATAAATAAATGATAAAAAAAAAAAAAATTTTTTCAACTTTTTATAAAAAAATACTTTTTTCTTCTTGTTTTATAAAAAAAGGATGCAGATTTTTTGACCAAAAAAAAAAAAAAATACAAAGAGTAAAAATAAAAAGTAAAAATTGTTTGAAAATTACTTATATATAAATATTGTAAAAAACAATTTTTTTTTTTTTTCTTTTGCTTTTTTTTTTCATTGTTGTAAAAGAAAAACCTTTGCGAAATTTTTTTTTTTTTTTTCGTCGATTTTTTTTTTATTTTTCCTACCCCAAAATCCCCAGAATCCCCAGAATCCCCAGAATCTCTTGAGAAAAAAATTCTCCCCTCATGCTTGTACTTGAAGTACTCTTAAATTAATTTTAGTGTTATTTTAACTATCATCTTTTCTTTATTTGGCGAGTCCAAATAATAAAAATAAAATAAAATCAAAATAAAATAAAAAAATAAACCGATATTCATTAAAAAAAAAAAATATTAACAAAATATTGGTGGAAAAAAAAATTTATATTACATCATATATTAGAAAATTTAGATTGCTATAGAATTTTCTTTTTGTTTCTTTTTTATTTCTTTTTATTCTTATTTTATTTTATTTTATTTTTTCATTTTGTTTTTTTTTATCGAGGTAGAAAAAAATATTTACAAATATATTTAAATATATTAAAATTTTTTAGATATTAAAATTTTTTAGATATTATACATATATACATTTGATTGTAGAAAATTTGGTTTTTTCTTTAAATATAATCCCATCAATTTTATTATTACGACTATCATTATTTTTTTCTTTACGACGAAAAAAAAAAAAAAATTTCTTTCCGATAAAACATTAGAAGACTCTTTAATTCCTTAGGTTTTCTTTTACATCCAAAAAAATTATTTTGTAGTTTACTCGGTTTCTTTTTTCTAATTCTTCTTCTTTCAAACGAATATATTTAATCATGTCTACTAAAGGGCAAAAACAACAAGAACAAACATCGACAATATCTACAACAGAAGAAATTCCAAATGAACAAAATGAGCAAAATGAAGACTATGAACAAGACAATGAACAATACGAAGACGATGAACAATACGAAGACGATGAACAATACGAAGACGATGAACAATACGAAGACGATGAACAACACGAAGACGATGAACAACACGAAGACGATGAACAACATGAAGACAATGAACAACATGAAGACGATGAACAACACGAAGATAATGAACAATACGATGACAATGAACAATACGAAGTCGATGAACAACATGAACAGCATGAACAACATGAAGTCGATGAACAAAATGTAGACAGTGAACAAGATGAAGATAACGAAGAACAACAAAGAGTACAATCAAATGACAATGAAGTACAAAATGTACAAGAAGAAGAAACGCATCCCGATTTATATCAAACTGTGGCTTCTTCTTCAACTGCTGAATCATCAAATCATACCTTACGTGATGATAATGTGGATCATCCTCCTGTTATACCACGTCCTAATAAACAGACAACTGGTAGAGTTTCAGATCGGTATACATTTTCATTTTCAGCTGATTTAATATCACAGGTATGAATTAGTGTTATAGACTAGTAAATAAATAAAATAAGTATATATATATAAATTATCGAAATAAGTGATTTTACTTATTTATTGGCCTTTTTTTTTCTTATAGTTTGATAAATATCGAGCACATATGCGAGAAAGTATACGGCAGGAAATAGAAACAAAGGCAAGTATCTAAGAGGATTCATTCGCTGTGTAAATATTTTACATGGAAATTACATGGAAATGACGCATCATGAGATATAACCAAATCTAATATACTTTTTGTACTTTTCCAGATAGTAGTAGAAGAACCTGAAAATACTGAAGAAGTATTTAGTATACATCAAGTTCAACATGAACCTGCAGGTTCCATGCATTCAAATACACAACATTCACGAGAACCGTCAATAAAAGATAGATCAACAAATAATACACCAAAATCTATACAAACAAAATCTTCAAGTAAAACGAATCGGCTTAAAAAATATTTTGGAATCTCATATTTACGTGAAAAGTTATCAAAACATCATAATCCAATTCATAGTGTGCAAACTACTACGACAACTACAACTTTATCTGATCTTGCTACCTTATCATCTGATATTGATCAACATCATCAACCACCAACTGATTCTGAAATTACTAATAATGAAAGAAGATCAAAAGGATCAAAAGCAAAGAAATATATATTAAAAATTAGCAATCTTTTCTCAAGAAAATAAGTATGATATAATTAATGTTAGTTGTAGAAAAGTATATATATTATTATATTATATTATACAATATATATTTTTTTATATATATGTTTATTTTTATTTTTATTTTTTAGATTTTAATTTTATATATTTTTGAAATTTTGCCCTTATTTATACTTTGTAAAAAAAATCATATAAATTTATTTATTTAGAAAGAAAATTGTGAATATTTATTTAACTTATTTTATTTATTTATTTCGCAATTTTCATTATTTTATATTATGTATTATTATTACTATGTTTATTATTATTATTTATTATTTACTTCCTTTAATTTTATTTAGACCTGTTGAACAGGAATTTTTTTCATTAGTTTCGAAACGCAGCCTTTCCTTCCCTTAATTCACGTTTCATAAACACAAAAAAAACCCTTTTATCACAAACAAAATTAAGCTCTTTTTTTTTTAATAAAATTAAAAAAAAAAATTATTATTACCATTAGAAATAATTTTTGAACTATGAATGCAGTACTTTCAAAGTTGTAAAACTAATTCGATCTATGAGCTTTAGATGCGCCATCAATGTAACTATTTGGATGTTATTTTTCTAGATAAACTTTCCATATCTTGATGATATCTTGATGAAATTCTTAGGAAAAATCTCTCATTGGTCCATAAACAACTTGCTAAGGTTTACGATCACCTACAGATAAAACATCAAATTTTAAAAGGATAGCCGAATATATGAATTAACTGTAAGTTATTAATAATCTGACAATTTAATTACTGTACCATTAATAGTAACTTGGTCACTCTGCTTGTTCCAATTCTAATAATAAAATCGTATGTCTTCTTTGAAATGCAACGTCTGCCGCTTTAAAAGATGGCAGGAAAGTTACACAATGCAAAATTATATGAAATAAAAAGGGTAATATGTAATTTTTAGTGACAGTATCAGCATTAGCACTAACAATTTTATTAAAATCTTTTACAAATTATGGAAATGATCACAATATCACAGAATATATTGAAAATAAGCTTTCTTTAAGGTTTGGCTAATTTGATTATAAAATCAAAATTATAGGAATTCCCGTTGGTTTATTCATTATGACGATTAAATATAGGGGTTATGCAATTTTATAATAAGTTTTTTGATTACATTTATTGCATTTCTATATTTATAACTTTTTCTATATAATTCTATCATTCCAATTAAAAATTCAACAGTCTAAATGATATAAAGCTAAAGTAAATGTTTTCAATCTATGACCTTTAAAATATTTTAGGAATAATTTGAATAGATAATAAAGAAATTGATATATGAAGTAGCCGTTTATGACTAAATAATATATTATTTAGTCATAAACGGTTTAGATTAGGTTATTTAGTAATAAAATAATCTAGATATGATTAAATAATCTAAATATAACTTAATAATCTAAATATAACTAAATAATCTAAATATAACTAAATAAGCTAATTATAACCGAATAATCTAAATATAACTATATAATCTAAAGTTAATAATCTAATTGTAATGATTTTTTATACCTACCTATTTTTCTTATTATATTTCTTGCCTTTGAAACTGAATTTCTTTTCCCGTTTCCTATTTATTGTTTGAGGTCATGTAATTAAATAATCTAATTATAACTATGACGAAATAATCTGAATGTGCCTATTTTTATTTTATGCTATGTGTTAATAAATGCTTTTTGGTATAATTTATGCTGGTAGGTCTTCATGGTTGATTGGTTACTAAGTACTAGGTGGTGGTTTATTTTCTGTTTTTAAGCCTTTTGATTGCCGGCTAGGCATATAGTGCCATACTATCCTTCTTGGTTGCCAGTGTTAGGCCAGCCAGTTTGGATGCTAGTTTTATATTAAGAATTTGCACCTATTTGGTTGCCTTTCTAAATTCCAAAATGTGGTAAAAAAATATCGTGTTAGGTGGCATGGTAATTCGATCTAGATCTGCGATTAATTTTGGCTAACACTATGTCATAATTCTGGCTGATTTTTTAGGTGTGTAATTTGAGGATCTAGCTCAGCGCTATGATGCATACGTCAAATGAGTAAAAATCGGCTACAAATCGAAATGCCGATTTTTGGCTATTTATATCTGATTTTTGGATATTTTTGGCAGATTTTATGGCGCAAATCGAAGCCAATCAGACATTCTTTTTTTTGATGAATCAGAATGGCGATTTGTATGTCATCATGCCGATTTTCATAAAATTTGCCAACAATCGGAATATCTTCTTTTAAAATAGGTTTTCTGGTTTTGAATTCAGTAGAAACAAAATGTAAAGTAATTTATGTTTATATTATTTTTATATCGAGGAAGCTACAATCTTTTAATTGGAATGCTGGTTTTTAATTCAATATGCTGATACTCAATATAGGCTACCGATTTTTTAATTCGGTAAAAACAAATTTAAATAACTTTACGCCAATTTTTATATTGAGAAAGCCAAATTCTTTCTAATTTTTATTTTTTCGTAATTCATAATTGGTAATTTTTTATTATAATTTTCCGATTTTTATCTAATTTAATATATATGAAACGTATTGTAAATACAGTATTTTATTTGCACANTATTATGTTATTATTGTTATTATTATTTATTCCTATATTATTATATTATTAATGTTTATAATTATTAATGCTTATAAAAAAAGTATATCTCATCTTACTATATATGTTCTATGAAAGATCAGCTTTTTTTTGGGGGCAAAGAATTCTTTTTAGTTGATGATATACTACTTCTAATTTCTTCTGGAACCACTAGTTGAAGGGGATAATCATCTTTTTTACCGTCATTGTTGTCGGCATCGTTGTTATCATCATTATTATTGTTATCATTGTTGTCATCGTGGTAGTCATCATTGTTTTCCTCATTGTTATCGTCGTTATTATTAATCTCTTCCTCTTCGTCATCATCAGATTCTTGTGCAGCCCAAGTAGAGGAGATCCACCAGCTGGGCATACTTTCATTTGGTTTGCTTTTTTTATCAACATTATTATCTGAGCGGTAACATATATGACTTAGGCCTGTTCTGATGCTTATTCCAATTTCCTCCGCTCGATGTAAGACTTTTGTAATCTAATAAAAATTTATCATTTATTATGTATAAATGTTATATTTATTAAGTAACTTCACAACTTTACATACCCTAGACGATCGCCAATTTTTATCATATATCTTAATTACCGAATTATTGTTGTTGATATTAGCTAATCGACCTCTCCTTGCGTTTTTACTATGTTTGTCATTTGCTAATTCTTCATCGTTCGAAGACCATTCATCCGAATGGATTTCAGAAGTATTTACCACTTTTTGACAATCCTTTATGAATTCTTCCAACGTCAAATTATAAGGATGACATTCAAACAAAATGTCATCATTAGTTGAAATCAAATGTTGCAAACCCTTCTTACGCCAGGACATCTTCTATTGAAAGGTAAATTAAAAAATTAATTGTATATATTTTATTTTAATAATGAATTTTATACCTGTTCTCTCCTAGATGTCATATGCTGCCTTTTGCTACGTTCTTCAAATTTTCCTTCTTTTTGTAATTTATAAATCTCCCATTGAGACTTATGTGATTGTTTGATTATTTTTAATATTTCGACATCATATGCTTCAATGGAAGGGCTCATGGCAGCTTTTACAGCAGGTAAAAGTTTTTTATTTATTGTTTTTTTCTGGTTACTAAAAGTTTTTGATAAATCGAATTGAAGTGATGGACCTAGGTTGTTCATAATATGGACCACCTCGTCCTGTTTAATAAAATAGTTGTTTATATGATCATATATCAATTAATATCTAATAATGATAAATTTTTATAAAGATATATATTTACGTGAAGTGTTTTCTTATAGTGAATTGACATCCAAGGCAGCTCACGTTTCTTTTCCCTAATGAGAACAGGCGACAAGCTCCTATTAGAATGATTATTGGCCATTCTGCATTCAATAATTATAGGTTCTTCATGATCATCGCTTTTTTTGGCAAGTTGTTGTGTTAGATTTGCGATTATATCTCTTAATTCTTGAATTTCTTTGTTTTTGAAGCCACCTATTAAAAGTCAGTATTTAATATAATTCAAATTTTTAAATGTAAGTCAGAATATGAGCGTGAGGAAATAATACCGCTATTTAGAGCCAGTTTAGCAGGATGATTTTGCAATGCTCCTATAATAATTAATTAATTAATAATAATGTTAAATTGGTACAGTATAAGACTATAAGGCATAAATTTAATTTATACTAATTAGATAATTACTTTTAGTTAAAGATCTACTTCTATTTGGAGAGGTCACCGATGTAAAACCTGAGAAATATTGATCTTTCAAATCGTAATGACGATGCAACCGATGTTGACGGGCAGAGGAAAGAAATGAGACAGAGAATGTTAGGATGAATCGTAATGATGATGTGACCGATGTTGATATGCAGAGGAAAGAGAACGAGATGAAGAATGTTGGGATGAATTATAATGACGATACGACCAATATTGATAGGCAGGGAAAGAGAACGAGATGGAGAATATTGGAATGAATCGTAATAATGATGTGACCAATATTGACGGGCAGGGGAAAGAGAGTGAGATGGAGAATATTTAGATCGATGAGAACGAGATTTAGAGTGACGTGATTTGGGTTGAGAGTGGCATGGTTCGTAGCGAGATTGGCATGATTTGGAATGAGAGTGTCGTGAGGAGTGGCGTGATTTGGAATGGGAGTGATGTCACGATTTTGAGTAGAAGTGGCATGATTTAGATCGAGAAGGACTGGATTCTGATTCTTCTTCCCTGAAAATTGGATATAGATTTAAATGTTTAATTGATAACTTAAAGATTGAATATGAGAAAAAAAAGGCTCTTTATATAGCTATTACTTACATCTTTTGAATCATCTGATTATTAACCTTTTAATATCATTTTCACCTAATTAAAATAAACGATAAAATAAATTAATAATAAAC
>QZLH01000193.1:101839-118148 GCA_003833135.1 Oehlia diaphana | reverse complement strand
TTGGCCAGAGTTATGCTCTTTTGCGTATGACTGCGTATGACTGCGTATGAAACTTCGGAGCAAAAATGAATTAGGTGGTCCGTTATTTTTGCAAATAGCTGTAAATAGAAAACGTTGCGAAAACGTTTTTTATTAAGTATTTCATAAAAAAAAAACGTTTCGCAAACGTTTTCAGGATCGGTTAAACGGTCGGTCAAACGGTCGGTCAAACGGTCGGTCGGTCGGTCAAAGGTTCTTGACCGGTTATGACCGACCGATGACCGACCATGACCGACCGTTGCCATCCCCAATGAAATAATTTAGCAATAACATAAGGATAGGATAGAATTATAAATATCACGGGATTGTTTCAACAGAATCATCAGTTCACTTCAATATAAAAATAAAATCAAAATTAACCTTAGGGTTAGCGAAATAGAAAACTCTAAAAATAAAACCTATTATCACGTGACCCACCGGAATCTTTTAATAAATTAAAGGTGAATTAAATTGATCACTTAACTTCTTTTAAACAAATTCTTTGATTTAATAGTAATAGGAGAGGTGTGTAGTCAGTATTCAATTTCGCGTGTCTCAACCTATCTTACAAATGCTACTAATGTTCAGCTGTTGATATTACTGATCGAAGCGTTGCACGGCGAAATTGTCGAATTTTGATTTTATACCCACTTATCTGCGTTTATATAATCGCCTCTCCTATTACTATTACTTTAGCTGAATAAATAAAGACGTTTCGACCAGTAATATCAACAGCATCAGTAGCATCAGTAGCATTTATGAGATAGGTCAAGACTCGAGATACGCGTAATTGAACGCTGGCGTTTTTTTTTTTATGATACCAACGAATTGGTCTAAATTCATGTGATAATTAACAGCCGATAAAATTATAATTATGGACGTCATTCATATAACACAAGCACTCAATTGTTAAATTCGTTGAGAAGTGTGAAAAAAAAAACTAAACGCTCGCACACAACAAAGTTATTGTACATGAATCTAAAAATGGAATGCTTTCTGGTTGCATTAAATAAAAGTTATTATAAATTAAATGTTTATTATTTGAATATATATTTTTTCGCCCAGTATAAAATACAAAATATTGATAAAAAAATATGGTACAAGATAAATGAAAAAATTATATCTGTAAAATATGTTAAAAAATATAATATAATAAATTAAATAAATAAATTTCTGCATTTTGGCAATTAAACAAAAATGAAGTCTATGACAGTCATTTTTTCGCCATGACTAGATTAACTAGGGTACTAAGTATCACTACATTAAAAATCTTTTTAAAGTCAGATTATTTTATTCTTGATCTGAACTTTTACGAATTGAACGTTTGTTGTTTTTACTAGCCGGTCTAGCGAAAACTTGAGTCCAATATTTTCCACCGCCAAATCCAACTCCAAAGTCAATGAAGTTCTTATTAAGAATATTTTTTCGATGTAAGCTAGATCCCATCCATCTGTTTTAGGTTAAAATGCGATTAAAATTTAGATACTATAAATTAATATGTCATCAACGTTTATAATACTTACTTTTGCATGACACGTGCTTCTTCATTCGTACCAAATCCTTCAGCGATATTTTCTCCGACACTAATAAGGCTATAACCTTCTGCTTTAACACGTACTTTCAATGTACCACGAGGATCCTCGTGGGTAAGTTTATTAATTTTAACCATGTAATTAGTATGCTTTTGAGCTGCCGACATCAATTTACTATAAGAAAAATAAATTAATCTTCGCGAAATTTCTTTAATACGACGTGCTAAGATATTATTTACCTGTTTAAAGAAAGTGGAGAAACTCCAACTTTTTTACGTTCATCGTTAACCAATTTAAGCATAAGTTTTGAGTTAAAGGCAGTAACTAACGTAGTAGTAGTTAAAATAAAGAAAACAAAAATTAATTTGATCGCCACCATTTTTTAGAGTTTGTAATTTATTCTGATATTTAAAAAAAGTTATAGCTTTTCAATCCAAAGCTAAGATTTTAACTATTGAATTTTGTAAAATATTCGTAGCTTTTATATAATGATGATATGCAAATATCAGCCAACTCTTTGTGGTCGAAAATTTTCGTAACTTATTATAAATTGATGGCATGAATACATCAGCTAACTTTTATCACCAATTTTGGTTGAAAATTTTCGTGGCTTTTTATGTATTGATGGCATGATAACTCATTGTAACCAAATTTGGTGAATTTAACAATGTTAAAGTACGAAAAATTCATTAAAACATTCCTTAGAAATTTTAAAAAGTTCGAATTTTATCGTAAAAATTTAAACACATGTTATTAATTTGTTTGTTAAATGATTAATTAAATAAAGAGTATTCGTTTTAGATTGTTATATAAATAGAATAAGGAATAGGGGAGATAAGATGTATAAAAAGGTGATTTTTTCAGGGATTTTCATGATTTCTTTCTTTTTTTGGCTGGTTTGTATGATATGTATATTTCTGGGAATGTGTTCAGCCGATCAGTTCCTACCTGCATTAATTTGAAGATCAATTTGTTTTCCGAATTAAGGTAAAATCAATGAGAAATATTTTTATATTTCTATATTTAATCCACTTAATTTTGGACTGCCAGAAGTTTCTCTGACATAACATGATCACCTAAAAGTTAACCAATTAATGAGCTTGAAACAATTCAATTTCAATGAGTACCATAAATTGACTAATTATGTTACGCATAATTAAACCGTATTGTCCGTAGTCTTCTTTATATAGTTTCATATCGAATTTAATATGAAAATTTTATAGATAACAGAAAAAGTTTTGTCTATATGATACCCTAGCGTAAATACTATATTAAAAACCTTTAGAAATTATAATTTTTTTACTCTTTCTTCTATCTTTACTTGAATACATCCTAGGATAACGTGACGGGTCAAAAAATGAAAATTAACATGTACTGTAATTACAGTAAATAAAATCCAAATATTATCATTATAGTGATGTAATATTATTATAATAAAGCCGCTTGGTGAGAATTAAAAAAGAACGATAGATTAAATAACTAATTATTATGAACCTTTGATATCAAATATTGTTATAGAAATTTTTTAAAGAAATAAATGTTTTATGTAAATTTATAAAATTCCAATAAACAATTATTATATAAATTTATTGATTAAAATTCGGATGTATTTGCTCCTCTGTTAATTAAAATTGTCAATAGTAACGGCGACATTACACTGTTAGACCTTTTACGAAAATCTTGTAACAAAATTTATTTTTATATAGCGCGGAATCAAAAAAAAAAAAAAATGGCTAACAGAAAATTGTACATATTAATCCTATAAATTTGGCGTGGTGGTTACTTCGCCAACGTTTATTATTAGATAAGACGAAAGCTGTGGGATGTCCGCAGCTAAAATTATGGGCGCAGGAACTATATAAACCTAGATAAATGACATATATTCGGCATGAAAATTTGATATAGATGATGTGCGACGTAGGAGCGTGTCTTCTTTGTTGATTCGATCGCGGGCCGCGGCGATTTTAGTTAAAAAGAGTTGGTGTAAGCGAGGGAATTTGGGAATTGGTGATTGAGGGAAAATACATAAGTTAGGTAATTACTAATTACGTATCGAATGTTAGACGTGGAGAAGTACTCTTTTCGGTGTGTCCCCACTGTGGTTAAGTAACTGCGCATACTTAATCACGGGACATTTTTTAATTCTAAAGCACTACCCATCAAATTAAACGAATTTGTATATTCCGCAAAGTAATAATAAGATAAGTTGATTTATTGTTTGGTTAGCTTCTTGAAATATACCATCACGATGTTAATCGATTTTCCCGTCTCTATAGATATTACTATAGATTTTTGAATCTGATCACCATCACATGTACAGTACAATAGACAAAAGTAAATTCCCGTGATAAGATATTATCAACTTCACGTGAAATCATCAGCGCAGGACAAATAGCCGTAAAATTTATGTGCCAAATTCTTAATATTTTAAATTTTAATCGCAAAATCGTACTTGCGATTATCTTAACGTTAAAAGATATGAGGCGGATTTGATATTATGAAATAAAGTATAGCGGTAAGTTTGAATCAGAAATATTGCATTGCTTATTTTATTATCTCATTGCTAATCTCCCTAATTTATTCTGTAGATTCGAAATTATCATGCTGAACTTGGAAACTTTTTATATGAACTGGATGAGAACTTTTTATATGAACTGTGCGGATGAGAAATGTTTTTAGTTAACAATAGTAATAAAAATAAATTAGTTGCAGATATTTTACGTAAATCTGAGAAAGAAAAGAAATAATTTGATGCTGAGATTCGTATTTAATGGCCTAGGTCACCCCCTTCTTCGATAGCATCATATTATTTTATATCATTTTTTATGAAACTATTAATTAAGTTTGCACATATCAGGCTAGTTATTTTAACCAATATTTCGACATAAGTTCATAAATAATCGAACAAGAGCACAATGAAAGCATTAGGAGGTTAAGCGGGAAGAGTTCATCTTCAATCTCTAGTTCTGAAGAAACAACAAGTATATGATTAAGTTCCTCTTCAGAGAGACCTGAATGATTACTCAAGGAAACACCTACTGAGAGATCACCCAAGGAATCATTTAAAACCATTGCACGCTCTGGAGAATCTGTCAAAACACCTGCGGTCTCTAGGCTCGTAACACCTGCTCTCCCCTCTTTTTCACAAAGTGCGAAACTGCGAATGTTATTAGTGTCATTATTAAATAATAATTACGCTGACGCTTCAGATGAGCAAGAGGATTAGGATGTTTTTTATTAATGAAGGAATAACTTAGCAAATTTTAGACAATTTATTATTTTTTTATGGCTATAAGTCCGTATAATATAAGCACAGCATATTAGAAAAGAAAATGTAATATTCATTAATGTCAATTGTACAATAAAAAATAAATCTTCTCGTAATAGACAAAGTCTATCGGCTTTTCATAGGCGTACACAAGTTAAAAAAGGAGAAAGACCCGATATAAGCAAAACTTTATTTTATTTTTATTGATAAGCGTATAAGTAGTACATAATTCACCGACAGGCAAAATAGCCGAAAAGAAAATAATCGTCAACTATTTATATTTTGTATCGAGATTTTTTTAAATAATATGAAACCAGTTTTTAAAAAAAGTTCGGTAAGTCAAGAGTTCATTATATCATGGGTTCGTTACATCGAGGTCAGAATGTATAGTTTTTTATTAAAGTATAGGTTTTATTAATATATCAAATAATTGTTTTTCTCGTTTATAGTAGAACAAGAAGGTAAAAGAAGTTGCAACTTTCAAGTATATTTTTTATGTAAACATTTAACCTTCTAAATGCTTATTTTAATAGTAGACCATATGATTTTAATATTACTATTTATTGTTAATTATTGTTTATTAATTATTATTGATTTATTTAATTTCAACCATGTTCCTTTCTTTTAGTTATTTGATATAGCAACACTTCAAAGAGCAGTATTTTAACGAGCAGCACTTCAAAAGACAATACTTCCAAAAAGAGTGCCTCAAATAGTAAAATAGTGGAACTTTATATTTTTCTAAAGGGTTTAAATTATTTTATTTTTAAACAATAAATGAATATTATATAATAATATTACAAGCTTTTTTTTAATTTCCAGAGTATTCGGAACATTTAAGATCTCGCATCCCTGTATAATGCTTATTGGATTAATTGAGATTTTTCTTATATATTATGAACACTGACAAACATTTTAGTAATGTTCAGAGAATTTTTGCTGAAAGATTCGAAAAAATTTATCGTGCAAATTGGAAAAATTCAGAACAATATTTAATTTTGAAATCCTTATTTGATTTTGATAATATTACTAATAATTCTTCATGAGAATAATGAGGTATAAATTATGAAATAAATATACTGTATATACTAATAATTATTAAATTATTTTATTTCAAATTTTCAATGTAATATACAATTTCTTAAAATCATTTGATAGTGATGATGAAGTATGCTGATTTTGGTCCTCCTAAAAAAACATTTAAAGGAAAACTTCAATTTCATACTTTTACTTGGACGGTAAATACAACTTTCATATCAATTAATTTGTGTCATGACATGTTTATATAATGAAAGAATTATTACTTTATTTAAATTACAAATTTTTTAGCGTGTATTATTTTTTAATAACAATCTTGACAAAAAAAAAATTAAATTATCATTCCTCAAATATAAAACTTTTTTAGAATAATTCCCTTTATGATGAACGAAAAACATTAGTGAATTAGTCAGATTGGAATAGAACAGTTCAGAAAGTTCGAATTTCCTTTTATAGTATAATTTTGGCTGATATTACTGGAATTACATCTGTCAAATGATTATTTTGACTATATACAGTATATATTAAGTAAGCTTATTAGAATTACTCGAATATACTCGAACGAATAATTATTTCATGATTTATATCCACTATTTCTTATACCTTAGGACTATATTAAATTTTATCTGGTATATAAAGTATACACTTTTCAATTAAAAAAATATTTTGTTGACTTTATTAGTTATAATAATTATAATAATCGCAATTTTTTAGGAAAATTGAAATACTATGAATGTGGGTGGCTTTGGAAATATCCGTTAAATGCCCGTTAAATGCCCGTTAAATGACGTATTACTAAACAAAAACAGTAGGGATTTACAGCCGCTATGCGCCGAGGAGGCGTTCATTTGTTAGTCAAGTTAGTCAATAGATTAAAACAATAGATGGCAGTATAATTACGTAATTTAACGGGATACATTAATTATAAATATTCGGTCAATACGCGCATAATTAATTATAATCATATTAAATGTCTAAAATTATTGATTCATTTAACAGAGCGTATATTTTAACAGATTACAATATTCATAAAAATCTTGACGAAAGATACGAATTTAGGAAAAAAACAATAAGTGAAGATGAATCTCTTAATTCAGATGAAAGAAAAGAGGCAATAAGAATATTAAATAAACGTTATGACTATGATAAAATTATTTCTAATGAAGGAATAAAAAGAATTTGTGATAATTGTAAAAAAGAACGTTTAGCTCTCTCATATTGTGAGCATTGCGTTCGGAATTATTTAAAAAAAAAATTTTCTGATTGGACATCAAATAATAATAAAATTGATAATTTGATAAAGAAATGTCAAATGCAAACCATTGGTCCAAATAAAATAATTGAATGGATTCCATACAGTGATTTTCAGGATATTAAGTATTTCACTAAAGGAGGATTCTCTAATATATATTTGGCAAAATGGGTTAATGGACATTTTATAGAATGGAACTCGGAAGAAAAACAGTTAAAACGAAATGGAATGGAGAGTGTAATTCTTAAAGATTTAGAAAGTGTTGAAAGTGCTAAGAGAAGTTGGTTTGAAGAGGTATATATTTTTAAAAGTATAATTTAATATTGTACAGTTACGAAATTAAGCAACTCCGCCGGAATTAAGTGTTTAATTTCGGAACTGTACAGTATTTTCTTACAATTTTTTTAAAGAAAAAAGATAAATTCAAATTTAATTATATTAATAGGCAAAGTCGCACTTAACTATTAGTAATAAATGGGCGGGTATCATTCAATGTTATGGCTTAACTCAAAATCCTTTAAACGGAAATTATATGCTTGTAATAAGTCAAATGGATATAGATTTAAGAAGTTATTTACTACAAAATCGTAACCTTACATGGAAAGAAAGAATTAAAATTATTGTTGATATAATTGACGCTCTTTTAAGAATTCATAAAGAAAATGCAATCCATAGAGATTTACATTCAGGAAATATATTACATTTACGAAGTTATAATTGTTGGTTTATTAGTGATCTTGGATTTTGTGGACCCGCTGATAAACCATTAGGAAGTATATATGGAAATCTTCCCTATATAGCACCAGAAGTTATAGCTGGTAGAGGATATACCGAAAAATCTGATATATATAGCGTTGCAATGCTAATGTGGGAAATTTCGTCTGGACAACCACCATTTATTAATTATGAACATAATTATGATCTTGCAATGGATATTGTTGCTGGTAAAAGACCAAAAATTGTGTCAGGAACCCCATTACTATATAAAGAACTAATGGAACGATGTTGGAATGCAAATCCAAAAGAAAGACCTGATATTGATATTCTTTGGAGCGAAATGATGAAGATTAATAAATCATATCATCAAAATAATATAGATGATCATTCAGATAATTCGCACTTAAATGTAAATTATAATATAAATTCTAATTCTACGAATTTATCTCGTAGTAAAATTTTTAGTTTTAACAATTTACCCGAGCCAAGAAATGCTACTAAAGGTATAATATTTTATTCATAAAATAATTGTTTTTCTCTAGTAAAATTCATGATATTAATATATGTATATGTTTTATGTTTTAAATTACAGATGAACTAGAAGGTACTTTTTTTTAAAATTTATAATAATAAATTAAATATTAACGTTGGCTAATATAATTTTTTTAATTATTTTAAAAGAATATCATAGTATACAAAATGATTTAGGAATTCCAAATACTAACGGTATATATTATACATATACATGAATTTCAATTAATATATTTCAAATAACGTTAAAATATATTATTATTATTTTTAGATATTATGTACAACAATATGATTGAACAGAATGATGGTAAGTTATAATTATTGATATAATAGCAGTTATCAATAAAAACATGACATTTTCTTATTTTTTTTTATTAGAAAATGAACCAGAGGATTCAGCTTTGAAATGAATTAAATGATGAAGGTATTTACTTTTCAAATTAATAAAGTTGAAATATTATTAATAAATTTATGATACAATGGTTTATTTTTGAATTAGATGGTAATAAATTTCAAAAGATTAGAATTATTGAGGTAATTGGTTAAAATTTAATTAATAATAAAGTAACTGTCTCATAATTGTATTGCATAGTTAATCAATATGGACTTAGAAAGTAATTTAATATATTTATTATAATCAATGTAGTGTCTTTAGTTTTTATAATTAATATCAAAAGTAATTAGTATTTTTATTAATTTAACTACAAAAGTAATTAATTATTTTAGTTTAAGATATTTTATATTAAAAAATCATTTTATTAGAGAAAAATCAAATTTCTTAATAGAAAAGAAATGATTATTATAATAAATTCTTTAAATAATCATTTGCACCAAGTTGATGTCTGCTATGAAAAATGCCAGCTTGCTGGTCTAACCAGCTAAGCCGTGGCTGATATTATACCAAAATATGATAAAGGCGTAATATGCTATAATAAGATGGCTTCACATCAAGAGTTTTATTTACATTTGATTTTCTTTGCTGTTTCCTATATTTTGAGCCCTAGCCTTTTATTTTTAACATTTTCAAATAGCATTATAAATAATAATAAAATTTTTCCTAATGTAAATTTTATCAATAGTATATTTAAAATGTTGCAATCTTAATTCTGACCAAATTTATAATTCCGACCAGAAATAGCGAAGCATGTAGCCATCGACTGGAGTTGATACAGAGATGCTCTTATTGTATGTGATGCTTATAACTAGGTAACGGTGACCGTTAAACGTCCGAAGCGGGCGTCACGCTGTCACTAAATCTTATTGGTGTTATATTATGCAACGATTTATAAACATCACGAGCACAACGTTTTTCACGTTGATTATGAGTTTCATTTTTTCTAATTTTGCGTTTTCTAAGTGTTTCAGATGAATAAATACAGGCTTGCTATCCATTTTATTTTTTTAAATTATTAATTTAAGATTTTAATGACGAAAATAAGTTATACACAAGATAGAAATACTTTTTTATTAATTATATTTTCTCGTTATTATTAATGAATCTTAAATTGCATGAAAAACAACTAGATTTATTATATACATCTTATGAAGGTTAAACTAAAGTTAAATAAAGTCTAATTCTAAGCTAATAGTGCTAATAGTGAAATTAATAAGCTAATGCTTAAATAAAGTATATATATGTCACGTGTATATAAGTCACGTGTGGGACAGACAAAACATTGCTTTTGCGTAGAATGTAAAAGTCCTCCACTCCACTTCGGACAATTACTGAACAATAGATTTGAAATTTTTATGTGCCATATTATCATAAAATTATAAAAATATACAATCATAATAAAGTATAAAATAAAGTTATATATACTGACTAAAATTATGATAAGCAATTCAAAAAAGAACTCGGTTTTTTTTTTCTTTTTCTTTTCTTTTCTTTTTTTTTTTTTGTTAGTAACGCGCATTTCTTTTATATTAGATTTATATTGTAAAATACAAGATAGAAATACATAGGAGCAATTCTTAACTACTAACTCCATTAGCTAACCTATTGTTAAGCAACACTTTAAATCTAAACTAAACATGAACATCTAATCTACTGTTATAAATAAGTTAACCTATCCTAGAATTTATACTATAGTAAAACATTCCTAACTAAAGTCTAAACTCTAAAGTCTAAAGCTATAATCATTTTCGAATGATGGTGTAATTTATATCCCATCCATTTCGCGTAATAATTAACCTACCCTAACTCAGTAAATTATAATTGATATTTATCAATGAAGCTTTTGGCACGTAATCATCGATCGAAGTTTCTTGAATGTGTAAATTGCACAATCACTAGTACATATGTGGAGATTAATCATTGTGAAGAACTAGTACCTTTTTTTTTATTAAGTTAGTAGCTCATTTTATTAATTATTTAGTCCAAAAGGACATATTAATATAATACAAATACCTAGAATCAAAAACAAAGAAAAATTCGTTTGAGACTCTATAACTAACCCCAATATATACTAAATAACTAACAAAACTAGAAATCTATAATTGTTTAGTTTTTTAATCTACGTTTTCTAAAATTTTCTCTAAAATCAAACATAAAAAAAAAATATGATATTGACTTAAAATTAACCTTAAAATACTCTCTTTAAACTATTGTATAAACTATAGACAATTATCAGCAAAACAAAAGATAAAAAAATAAAAAAATATTAAGAAAAAAAATCCCTCGATTTGCACTCTTGATGGAAATGTATCCAAAAATTCGTCCGAAATCTCTATTATTCATCCGCGTATTACCTTCAACCAAATCAAAGCGTACATCTAGAAACATCTATCTTGAATTTGTTTGATTATTGACGAAAATATTTTGTTTATTCGTCGTCGGAATCTTCTCTTCTTCTTTGCGTTGTCACTACGCGTTCTCTTGTTTTTGTTTATATTGTCTTTATCCGTATCCTCAGAAATTAATACCTCTTCCCCTTTCTTTATTTTGTCTAATCAATCGCTAAATTCGTTGTTCATATTATTAAAATTTTCATGTTCTTCTTTTCTTCTTGGTATCGTCGATAAAGAACCAGATAGTGCATTTACAAATTTATCACCTTTCGATGTTGTGTGTGTAGGACTGTAGGTACACTAAATTTGATGAATCCGGTCCTTTTCATAAACACCCCATCCTTTCCTATTAGTTCATCCTGATCTTTCATTTGTAGTCCTCTTCCAATATCCTCCTCCATTGTGAACTTATTAATTTCACCCGTTCTTTTTCATCTAATTTTCTATATGCTTGCCAACTATATCTCTTGTAAGTTACGTTGCATACTTGCATCTAATTTCACGTCAAACATCCTGAAAAAATACTTTCAGTCATTTTTTGTTAGAGCTATATTAGATCTGCCTTTTAGAAAAATTTCTTCCACCTCTTTTGTTAAGCGAATGACTTTCTTGTATTTATAATTGCGTTTGACACTTCTAATCTCTCAATATATCCTACTTTTTTCATCATTCGAAAATTAATAAACTTTAGATCACGTGATTGTGCGGCAAAATATTTATCCAGCAGAAGTAAATTGAACCGGAATTTTCATTGATCTTCCCTTTTTTCAACTCTTGTGTCGATGATTTCTTTTGGATTTTTTGGCGTCGCTTGTGACGTTTTGTCTTACTATCCGGTTTACTGAGTTGATTGTATTACTCGTTCTTATTTTCTCTTCTACATTTTTTTTCTATAAAATTATTCGTTCCTCTGTTGTTACCTCAATTTTCTTGATTTTTTCTTTAAGCCCCTTGATTTCTTCCTTTTGTAGTTTAATTAAATGTGCCTTTTCTTCCAATTCTTTTTCTAAAGCGAGATTCTTTTCTTCCCATTCACGTGAAATTTCTTTGTTCTGTGATTGTGAAGATTTGATTAGTTCTTTGTTTACTGAATTCTCACAATCTATATCGTTTAATATTTTCTTCAAGTGTTCGCTTCCTAACTTTATAGCAAACAAGACTGCATAGAGTATTGGAATACGCCTATTTGGGCATTTATTCATCAACATTGTCTCCTGGTGGTATTATAGTCCTGCTTATTAAACGTAACCTTTCATATTCTGCTAATTCAAACTTTGTAGAGTCTATGACTCTATGTCGTAGTCAATATCGTAAAAGTCCTGTATAAAATGTTCCTCCAAGCTGTCAAACCTTCTGTAGTACTTTCGTAAGTAACTTGCTATACTTTTTCCGTTGATAAAACGTTCCTCTCTGGTCATATTTGTTGGTGTTTATTAATAAAATTTTTTTATTTTCGTAAAAATTTGGTATGTAAGATCATCAGAAAGAGTTCCCTCGTTCAATTTTTCTCTTCTAAACTTTTCTCCATTTTGTCTTGCAATATTATTCATTTCTTTGCTGTTACTTCCATTTCTTTTATCTTTTCCTTAAGCTCGTTGATTTCTTTCTCTTTAGCTTGATTAAACGTGTCTTATCTTCTAAATCTTTTTCTAAAGATAGCTTCTTTTCTTCCCAGTCTTGTATTATTTTTTGTTGTGTGAAGAAGAAGAAACTATTGGCTCCTTTTGTGTTGTGCCTTCAGAAAAATCCTCACGAAGTATCTCTTCCAATATTTTCTTTAGTATTTTGTTTCCCAACATTATAGAGAATAAAACTGCCATTAAAACTGACTCTCTCCTAGCTATTTGAGCATATATCAGCCAGAATTCCTTTCTTACACCTTCCTGGTGCATGGACTTCTACAATATTGACAAACTTGAAGATGACGAAAAATTTAGTTTAGTAAATTATGAAGAAAAACACTTAGGAGAAATACTTTTTTTCAATTGTTTTCCATACCCACAAAACCTTCAAAATATTGTTCTAGGTTGTATATCATTCTCTTTCCATATGTATAAACTTTGACTTGGGTCATTTTTATTGTAAGTTTATATATTAAATTGTTTTTTTCCTTCTGATAAATTTTGGTACGAAAGATCCCATTGTGAAGAACTACATTATTTTGCTTTTAAAAGTAGTATGATATCAATAATATATAGTATGATAATTGGTTTTAATTTACTAAGTATTTGATATTAGTACGTCTACTTATAATCAAAATTAGTTTTGCTGCATTAGAATATTAATCATGATATTATTATTTTTGCTCGATTTTGAAATACTGTCGACAATTTTTTACTGCTTTTAAAATTTTTAAAATACAAAATTATTATTCTTTGGTTAATATGGTTATTTTTTTTACCTTTAAAGATTTTTTCGATGGATCATAGAAATAAAAACTGAAAGAAAAATCTAATATTACACACTAATTTGATTTTGATTTTCGAATTATGTTTATAAACTAATTTGAAGAAGTACAAAAGGATTAAGATGTTTTTCACTTTCAGTTATTGTTATCAACAATCATAATCTCGTACTAAATTATCAGGCAGTCCGATATTCATTCATTAATCGTTATAATTAATTAGATAATATTGCTTTATAATAGTCGTATGTAAAATTTTACGAACTGACCGCTATATGAATTATTTTTGTCAAAATTATATGGTAGATTTTATTGAAAATGAAATTTTTTTGAGGCGCTGTCTTTATTTTCAATTCAAAAAGTATAAGTTTAAATTTTAAAATTATAGTACTTACGTAAGGTAAAAGGATCGTAAGAAATTATTAAAAAATGCATTAGGTAACAATTAACGATGTATTGACCAATTTCTTAAGATTGGTAGTAATTTTTTAATTTTTAATGAGTGATTATAATAAAAGAATATTAAATTAGTAAAATAATTTTTAATTAAACTATTTTTTGAGTAAATTTTAAGAAAATAAAAGTATTATGAGTCAAAAATAAATTATAAAATATTAAGAAATGAATAAATAAACACATTAGCTAATATTAACTAAATACAGTAAATTACTTTTATCAATTTCATTTAATATTTTCTTTTTTAACATCTGGATATATTGTGAGAAAGAAAATTTTGATAATTAAGATATAAAAAAAATGATTTATTTAAATTACAAACTAAGTACTTGTAAATATTTACTACTCTAGCCTTAGTGTTTAAATAATTCTAAGTAAAATAAAAAAATAAAGAGAATACAAATATTTAATACTTGCAATTGGATAAGCAATAAAAAAAAGGAATTATTTAAATTACAAACTAAGAAACCTGTAAATATTTTACTACTCTAGTCTCAGTGTTTAAATAAATTTAAAAATAAAATAAAAAACAATTTCTGCTGAATACATCATGTCAAATATCATTTAAAAAACTATGAATCATTTTATAATTAGTTAATTTTATCTTATTTAATATCTAAATAATAATTAAATAAATAAAAAGTTAAACTATAAAATAGAATTCAAATTAAATTTCCTTTTAATACTAGTATATTACATACCTATTTACTCATCTTTAATTATACAATCATCCAAATCTTCAGTCATAATAGTAGAAGAACAGCTTGCATGATAATTTTGTGAATCTTCACTTTCAAGAATTTTATTCAATTCTTTACTAGTAAAATCAAGTAAGCGACTTGTATAACATGTTTGTGGATGAGACTCAATAGCAAGATTGTTATGCCCAATTGGTGCATTTATAAATTCCATAATATTGCCTTTTAATTCTTCACTGACACTAAAAGGACGGAAAATCCATTTCCTAATAACTTCTTTAACTTCTGATGTAGATGGCCTTTTTAATGGATCTTCATTCCAACATTTTTTCATTAAATCTACATAACATTGTGGAGTATTTTCAATAATTTCAGGACGTTCACCTTTACAAATACTTAGACTAAGTTGAAGATCATGTGCTTTATTATTAAATGGTGGTATTCCAGATGTAAACTCCCACATAATCATAGAAAAACTATATATATCACTAGCTGGTGTATAAGATTTGCCTCTTAAAACTTCAGGTGCCATAAATGGAATAACACCATAAATATCATATTTTTTCAAAAACGATTTTATAGGTTGACATAATCCTAAATCACTAATATAAATTTTATCATTATTCTTTTCATTATGATTTAAAATATTACCATCATGAAAATCACAATGAATAAGATTTTCTTCATGTATCATATTAAGTCCAGAAATAATTTCGTACAACATAAGTAGTTTTTGATTCCAATTATTTTCGACTATTCTTGTTAGATTTTCTCTTAAGTTACCTTTATTTGCATAATCCATTACTACCATAAATTTTGATGTATTTGGATCTTCTGTGAATCCATAAAATTCTATAATATCTATTGAACCTAAAACACTTGCATGATATTCCCACTAAAAAGTAATAATAGTTTATTAATATAAATATATTTTATTTTAAAATTAATAATAATAAATAACATACTATCATACTTCTTTTAAAAATTCATTTAAGTTTTCATTTAAATTCTTGTGACATTTAAGAATTACTTCTCTATCATTTCTATTTAACCAAATAGCTTTGTATATAGTGCCAAATCCTCCTTCATTAAGATATTCAATATTTTTAAATTTATTATAAGGAATCCATTTAAATTTATTTTTGAAAATAAAATCATCTATAATTTTATTTCCACTTTTCCCAAATCTATAAATTCAAGTAATTAAAATAATACTATAGATTGTATTATAATTTACACTAAAATAAATTATTTTCATTATTTACTTACTCTAAAATTTAAATAGGAATTTAATGTAATATAAGTCTTAGTTTTTGGATAAATACATATAATTTACAACTTACCAACTAAAGTAACAGATATTTTATAAATGAAAGAATTCAGTTAACAAATAAATATAATATAATATATATAACAATAGAGATACTTACAAGCTAGATCATAAATAATTTTTAAATAAAGAAATTAGATAGTTTAAATTATATGTAAATATTATAACAATAAGTAATAATAGAATTAAATAAATATCTTACCATCTATAAAATAATTTTTTAAATAAAGAAATTAGTTAGTTTAAATTATATGTAAATATTATAACAATAAGTAATA
>QZLH01000193.1:81946-96327 GCA_003833135.1 Oehlia diaphana | reverse complement strand
AAATAACTTACTATCTATAAAATAATTTTTTAAATAAAGAAATTAGATAGTTTAAATTATATGTAAATATTATAACAATAAGTAATTATAGAATTAAATAAATAACTTACTCCCTATATTATTTGATAATTTTTCAATAAAGAAATTAATTAGTTTAAATTATATAAATAATATAAATATAGATGTCATATTACTTACACCCTGTAGTATTATTAATTATTAATTAGTTAGACATAAAGATAATATAAAAGTATTTACTGCAAATTATATATATTACTTACAATCTAATTATTTAAATTAAGAATATAATTAGTTGAATTATGTAATTTTAAACAAATGAATATAACATATATATTGTAAATTACCATCTGTAATATAATTAATTATTTAAACAAAGAATTTAGTTATTTGAATATTTTATAAAATAAGTAAAGTAAAGAACTAAAGATTTGAATAACTGATAACTTACTGACTATAGTATTATTAAGCATTAAATGAAATTATTTAGTTACATGAAATGTAAATTATATAATTAAACAATAAGTAATCCCATATTATTCAATTATAAGATAACTTATTAACTTACGAGCTAAATTATTTTATATAATTTCCATTTGTTTAATGTAGATAGTTTAAGTTATTTTGTATATTATATAAGATAGATAGTATTTAAGTTCAAATAAAATTTAATACTTCAGTTTGTTTAATATACCTTTAGATTCCTCAGTGCTACTTTCTTCAAATTCCTCAGTGCCACTTTCCTCAAATTCTTCAGTGTTACTTTCTTCAAATTCTTTAATACTACTGGAATCTAGTTTTATTATATTGCAAATTTATTTAAAAATTTTAGAAATTCTGATTATATTATTATTTATGCTATATATATGGTAAATTTATTTAAAAATTTTAGAAATTCTGATTATATTATTATTTATGCTATATATATGGTTATTACCTTTATTATGAGCCATTATTATGTAATTATATTAAAATTCTCTCTGACTGTAAAAGATAACGTAAAAATATTATTATTAAAACGCCTTTATTAGTATAGGTAAATATTATATGCAAAATGCATTATGTTGATCATCACAAGTACAAGCATTTTGCATGTATTGACAAACAAATTTTGTACATCCGTAGTATCAAACCTTATTGTTATACAGTAAAATCATGAAACAGGAAATTTTGATTTTTTTCGTTAAAATCAACTAGGAAATAATCAGTTACATCTAAGATAAGTTTGTCAAATTTTAAATATATCACTGCTGATCAAATAAATTATAACACTTCGAGACTTAAAAAAAATAATTTAATGGTTCCTTTTCTTAGTAAATTTAGTAAATTATAATTTTATATATTAATTTTTTCACACTCCTTTAGCGGTTCACATTTTCTTATAACTTTTATTAGTTAAAATAATATATTTTATGTTAATAAGATAATAAATATTTTATAAAAAGTCTTTATATTAGACATCAAGATTTACATATATTTATTTTCTAGTTTCAATAATTATTATCCATTTTCATGATTATAATTTCATTAAATTATAATAGTATTATAATATTAAATATTAAAGATTCTATATACTGTATAACGATAAGAGACTATACATGTTGATTGGTTATATATCACATGATTGTCGATCATTTGTATTGTCAAAAATTCTTTTCCGCTTTTTAGTTTTAATTGGTAACTTACTTATGCTTATGACATTCAATAACTAATTCTGTGCTTATATCTCGACAAACTTGATTGATCAAAAAAAAAAAAAATAATAATAATAATTTCTTTTGAAACTTTTTTTTATCATTGAATTAAATTTACTTGCTTTCTACCCTGGATACGTTGTCTAATATTACAATTATTATCTAATTGGTCACTACGCCTTATGAGTTACGACATTTCCATTTCCAATTGTTTTTTTAATTTTTTCTAATTTACATAAATTAAATATGATCATGATAAAATGAAAGACTTTTATAATAATTAATGTACAATAAGGCAATAATATTCAATGTAATGTTCTCAATAAGTTTACTTCTTCATATCCGATAAATTTAAGAATTATTCACTTTGATGATAAAAGTAAATATATATACCATTTACTATATCTGGCATCATAAATCATAAAACTTTTGCAGATTAAAGACTACCTCCTTCGAAAATATATATTTTTTTTTTGAGAACTACTTATTTTTTTTTTATTTTAATGAGCAATCAATCAAATAATTCAACTTATTAAAAACGAAAATTCAATTAATATTAGAAAGTTTACTGCAAAAATAAAATGTAGTAGAATGATTTGAATGAAGGCAGGTTGTTTTGCGTAATCAATGATAATCTTATATTTCTCAAATTATTGTGAGAATAAAGATCAATGTTACGGAATTATGGACAACGTTAAATATGTTCATCACTATTTGCAAAAAAAAAAATTAAAAGTGAAAGATGATAATTTTTATTGAGATCACGTGCAATAAATATCATGTGATTCGTTGTAATAATTTTTTGTACTGAAGAAAAATAGGACTCAAAGTAATGAAATTGTTCTTTAACTTATTTAAGTAATGGTGATAGGATGTGCTATAGTATAATTATGAGTTTGTTTATTTTTTAGAAAACTGTCTAATACATTTTTCATTAGCGTATGACATAAATTATTACAAATTTTGGAAAATTACATCCATCGTTTATTTTGATTTTTATACAGAAAATTATGAATAATCTAAATATCGGTGTTATTTTTTTACATTATTTTCTGTGTAAATAATTTGAATTGTGTAACATGGAAACGCGTGATATATCAGCGCCTGATCTATTCCGTGTTTATTAGTTAAAATAAATGTTTTTTTTTTAGTTTACAAATAAATAAATAAAAGATTAACGAATATTATTTTTCCTACGTGAGATTTTTTTTTTTTTTTAACAAGTAAACTTAAAAGTTATAACATCTATTCGTTCTTCGTGGGTTAATCTAATTCTGATTAATGAAATTTTGATTGGATTTTTTTCTATAATACTAACGAAAAAAGTTTAGTTTATTAATCATATTTATTATGTGGCAAAAAAATAGAAATTTTTAAATTCGATTTTTTTTTTAAAAATACTGCTTTTTTTTTCCTTTTGATGTTTTTACTTTTTTTCAGTTTTAAAAATTTTTTCTTATAGTAATTTTTTTTTTCAATTTTTTTTCGTTCTGGATCAGTGATCGGATCGATACTGCGGTACTACGGAAATCAAGGTTCAAGGAAAAGCCTGGCCAAAAATAGAAGAAACTCAAATGAAAAATGAAAAAAAACTGGTAGTTTCTGAACTAGACTTCTGAAATTCTGTAAAACTTGAAACTTACCATTTACCAGGATACCGAAGTTGAAAAATCTAATAGTTAACCAAGGAACAATTGCAAATAAAAAGAAAAAAGAAAACAAATATTATAAAAGTAAAGCTTACCATCAAAAGTCTAAGAAGAAAGGAAAGGCGTTAAAGGACGTTAAAGGATGTTAAAAGACATTAAGAATGTTAAATGTTGTCAAAGAACGTTGAAGGATGTTAAGAACGTCAAAAAAGGTTATCCATTATCTGATAAACAATGAAATCACTTATGTTAAATAAACCTATAAATATATATTTTTTTTTTTCACGTTAAATATTAACTTGCCCCATTGCCCATTCACCTATTTATTTATACATTTTAGTTTAGAAACCTTGGAAACCTGTATTATATAAATACTGTCTTTTCTTTTTATTTATTTCTTTTTATTATTTTTATCACATATATTATAAACAATAAATATTAATATTTCACGTTTCTTTGAAATTTTTAAAGTTTGTTTTTAGCAAGTATTAAAGTATTTATATATATTAATTTTATACATTTTGACGTTTTTTGTATAAATAGTACAAAGGTATATTAATTTATCAGTTATATAGAGAATTTTAAAACCAAAGAAAAAAAAAATTTTATTTCATAAAATATAGAAAGTAAAAATTTTTCGTATTATTCAATGAAAATATAAAAAACTTAAAAATTTATTTTATTTCTAATTGACTTTTTTTACTATAAAGATACTAAATTATTAAAAGACCGAATTTTTTCAAGTTTAGATGTCACACTTTATATCACGTACCCGAGCTTTTTTTGTTGGTAATATACCTAGTCAACTAGATGTAACGTCCGAGATGACGTAAAACTAGTGGATAATTTAGAAATATAAGTCAAGTGATTAAGAAATCAGGTGATTAATTTGTAGATCATGACGAAGATGGGTAAAACCAAATCTTATAACAAATTCGAAGAACAACAAGTATTAAAAGTGTATATGAGTGAAGGCAATAGTCTGTAAAAAGAACATCTTCAAATTTTGTTGCAACTTGCAAGACATGAAAGTAAAAAGGATGCGCAGTAAGTTTTACCAAAACAGAGTAAGTGAAGCGTCGGATAAACCAACAGGTCACTATTTACAAACAAGTAATTATTTTGATCTTGTCAAAAATCAGGTTACGAATTTTTGGAATTTTAGGACCGATTATTTAGTATTATTAAACAAAGCATATTATTGTATTTATTTATAAGAATTATTTTGTCAATACTTAAGGTGGCAACGTGATTTATCACAGGCTTTGGTATTACAGTTAGTTTAACGAACGATGGGGAATGTGCAAACTAATATTATGAGATAAAAAATTTTGTTACATTTACTAAATAATTTATGTCATGCAATTATTATAAACGAACGGAACGATATTAAATAAAATAAGGTTTTATTCAAACAATAGGATTAACAAATCAAGAAAGGGGTTTTTTTGAGGAATAAAGATTTGATTGGTTTATTAATAAATTACCAGATTACTGGATAAAAGTTGACTTGTAATCATCTTGTAACTATAATCACCCAATATTCACAACATACATAAAATTCAATAATCAAACTTCGAAACTTTGTTTTTTTTTTTTATGGAAACATTTATTAATAATGTTCCTTTCCATTTCTTTGTGTACAGTAAATTACAATTTAATATTTTTCGTCTAGATAATTTAAATATCATTACCTATTATACATTAATAATTAATTAAAATAAAACTATATACTGTATGAAAACGCACTTCAAATTTAAAAATAAAATTATAAAGTTTCTATAAAAATGTATAAAGTTTAAATCAACTAATCAACAGATTTTAAATTATTGGATTGGGTAAAACTTAATCATAAATCTTAACTTCATAAATAATTTTATAAATACATAAACATAAAATTACAAGTATTCATAAACACATAATTACATAAACCTACGTTATGAGTCTCAAATAAACTTGTGGAATGATTCAAAATGATAGTTGAAGAAAGGAAAATCAGTGGATTAATTTTAAATGTACTGTACATGCAATATTCTCTTTGTAAGAAGAGCCTTCCATCAACGAATTTAATGCTTGAATTTCAAAATACTGTTCGACGAGTTATAGTAAAAAAATTGTTACATAACCACTATTCGAATTATTGAATTATTCGTTATTATCTGCAAATCAGATTAGACAGAATTAGAATAATATAATTACAGTATACGATTAATGATTTATTCTACATACCCTCAACAGTTTCTTCCGGGTGTTTCTGTTTTTTAACACTACTACTTTGGCTACTTTGATTACCTAAAAAAAAATTGAAATAATAAAATTATTATTACCGCATATATATGTACAGTATATATATTTCAAAAATAAAAAAACAAATTAATAAAAATAATTTTATTTACTGTTATCTGAAGTATCTGAGGCTTGCTTTTTTTTAAATAATTTAAAACTTTTAAAACGGAAAGTACCACCATGTTTACTATTTAAGGCACTGCTTTTGGAAATATTGCTCTTTGAAGTGCTGCTATATTGAATAACTGAAAGAAGGAAAAAATTGTAATTTTGAACAAATCAATAATAATTAATAATCAATAATTAATATATACTTACATTCGCTAGTAATATTAAAATCATATGGTCTACTATGAAATGCTATTAAAAAGTAAGCATTTGAAAATTAGATGTTTACATAAAAATTACTTAAAATCTGACAAGTTTTCTTACCTTCTTGTTCTACTATAAACGAGAAAAACAATTATTTGTTATATTAATAAAACAATCTCATAATATTTTTTTAAAAAATAATAATTTAACTAAAATATACCTTCTGTTGCATTTTTTGGTTCAGGTAAATTTCCAAATTGATGCACTTTACTTGTAAATGATCTATTAGCTGAATAAGTGGTGTAATTTGTTTTCAAGCTGGATTTTGAACTGAATGAAAAAGGTCTAAAATAGTTTTTACTCTTTTCACCATTACTAGATTCATTTAAAATATTTGACTTATTAAAATTCATTATCATTTCATGAAGTATATTAATATTAGGCCTTTTTAATGGATCAGCATCCCAACATTGTGTCATTATTTTTATATATTCTAAAGGAGTCCTTGATTTTATTTTTGGTCTCATGCCATGGAGAATTCTTATTACAAGATCAACATCATTCTCAAAGTTAGCAAAAGGTGGTTGTCCAGATGAAATTTCCCACATTAACATACCAATACTATATATATCAGAGGCATAAGTATATTCTTTTCCAGCAATAACCTCTGGTGCTATATAGGGAAGATTTCCATATATACTTTTTATTGGTTTATCAGCAGGTCCACAAAATCCAAGGTCACTAATATACCAATCATAATCTTTTAAACATAAAACATTTCCTGAATGCAAATCTCCATGAATTGAATTCTCTTTATGAATCCTTAAAAGTGCATCAATTATATAAACAACAATTTTAATTCTTTTTTTCCATGTAAGTAGATAGTGTTTTTGTTTCAAATAATTTCTTAAATCTACATCCATGTGATACATTACAAGCATATAATTTCCATCTGATGGATCTTGAGTTAGTCCATAACATTGAGTTATACCAGCCCATTTAGTACTTATAGTGGCATGTGACTTTGCCTATTAAGATATTAATTAATGTTTTTTTTTAAAAAAAAAATAAGATAATTAAATTGCATACCTCTTCAAACCATCTTCTATTAGCATTTTTAACATTTTCTAATCTTTTAACAATTACTTTCTTTATTCCATATCTTACTAACTGTTGCCTTTCAGAATTCCAGTCATTATAGTGGCCATTTTTCCAATACGCTGAATAGATTTCAGAGAATCCACCTTTAGTCAAATATTCCAATTTTTCCAAATTATCATATGGTATCCATTCAATTATCTTATCTGGACCAATTGAATCTAATTGACATTGTTGTATTAAGTTATCAATATCAACATTTCCTGATGTCCAATCATTAAATTTTGTTCTTAAATAATTTCTTATACAATATTCACAATATAATAATGCCAAACGTTCGGTTTGACAATTTTCACAATTTCTCTTTTCCCCTTCATTATAAATGATTTTATCATATTCGTAACGTTTACCTAAAATCCTTATTGCTTCATTTTTTTCATCATAATTAAGAGTTTCATCTCCATAAATGGTGTTTTTTCTATATTCATATCTTTTATCAAGATTATTATTTATGATGTAATCAGTTAATATGTATGCTCTATTTAACGAATCAAATATTTTTTTATTTGGAATTTCTTTAGTTTCTTGGATATTTGATGTGGAAGCCATATCTATTTTATTAAAGCTTAAAATTTTGATAAGGTTGTGCAAAATTGATTATTTAATTATAATATCTAGCTATACTTCGCACCCGAGTGCGTTATCGTATAGTGATGGATCATACGATATTAAAAATTGTTAACTGCTTTAAATTGAGTGACGAGTTGATAAAAGTAAGCAAAAATACTCAATACTGAACAGTATAAACAATTAAATCGGTATGCACACACATTCCATAAAAAGAATGTCGATCTAGAATATAACGCGTGCTTTTTCATTCATCATTTTTATTGGTTTATATTATCATTATCGCTTCCGATTGGCTGATCTTTTCATGTATATACCCATGAGAGCGTCTTGTCGATTGATTAAAAAATTAATAAACTCGTTTTTTTAAAAAATACATATTGACATTTCATTTTTATTTTATTTTATTTTATTTATTTATTTATTTTATGGGTAGCAAGGAGAAGTACAATGAAAATTACAAAACTATTCTATCGAATTAAAAGAAAAACATTATAAATCTTCGTTCAAACCAAAAATCCAAAAACTCTTGGAGCGGACCCTCACTAGAAAAAAAAGGGTAACTGTCTAGTATTCCGACCAAACCTAATCAGGAAATGTATAAAAATAAAAATGATCTAGTGGTAGGTTACTTATATATAAAAGGGGATGTGTCTATTATCAATACGCGAGGTGGGGATGTCTAAAGATAAACTATTATCTATATGATGATAAAAATTGCCACTATGAAGAAAATTAGATGATGAAAAAATAATAAAAAGTAAATCAGCTGAATTTCTATAATTACGAAAGTCCATAAAAGGATTACAATATTCGTAAAGTATGGTCGAAGCGATGACACCTTCTCTGACGTGTCGTGGCTGATGAGCGCGAAAGTTTATAATAATTCTTAAATTGATCCTTGGTGATATTGTGTGTAATTTTCCATTGTTTCCATATTGTAGATCGTTTTTTCCAAACATTTAATTTGATCAATTGTAAGGAGTATTGTAATTCATTTTATTTTATTTTTATTTACATTTTTGTTTTACTAGAAAGAACGTAGTCAGTAATGTTCCACTGTATTACACGAGGAGATGTACATCATCAAAATAAACTAATAACTAAAACCAGTCACCGAAATAATCTCTTTCTAGTTGGGAGGAAAAGGGAAGAGGGGAAGGAAACACTGATCTTTTTGGTCAATTTACTACAACATATTGACATTTCAATAAATTTGAATATTTGATTTCTTTTCCTTATTTTTAATATTAATAACTGTCAATTCATTAAACCTGAAGCAATTACGTTAAATTTCATAACTAGGAAAATAAAATAATTTTATGGATGAATAAAAGAATAAATATGTCCATATACTCCAGAATCCAGATATATACGAGAATCTGCCGCTTCTATTGAGAAATTTTTATAAAGTCTTCTAAAAACAATAAATGAGAATTTATATTTTACACTTCGTTAGTGTTTAGTATTGGTGTTACAAGTGTCACCTTTATTTTATTTTATTGATTTTGCCGTTCACTTTGAGAACTGAATTTTTCCACTATTTGTCACTATTTTATGTCACTTCATATTTTGCACGGACGCAGTAGAAATTAGAAAAAAAAACATAACAATTCAATCCTTCATTACTTATAAGAAATTTACTAAACATCGCCTGGGCGATCATGAATGTAATTCCACCCAAAATGCCATCCTAATATATTAAGTAAGCTTATTAGAATTACTCGAATGTACTCTTTAGACCTAAGAAATAATGTCGTCTTACTGGTTTCAGTAAACCCCTGCGCCACTAATTTTACCAGCGTATTGTATGCAGCTGGTGGGGATTAAAAACATTAATTTTGCTTCATTTACTAGTATTGCTAACATTTCTGGTGTATCTTACAAAAAATAATAAAAATTAATTTAATATTATAACATATGAAATATACTCACACAGTAAACATAATCATACATGGTTAATTGAATTATACAAATTAGTGGGTTTATTCAAATTCGAATGAAAATGTTGCTGGACTTGTTTCATGAGAATGTAATGTAGGTTCTTGTTTTATTAAATCAGATGAATAACACAATACAAATTTTGGTTTATGAGCTAGAGAACTGTGATGAGAATCATCATCGAAAGTATCATTAGAAAAATCGTCGGGGTACCGCCAGGGGTGTAGTTTTGGCCGGCATTACGGCATTAAGAAATTACACTTGTGACAAATAAAGGTATGACAAATAGTTTTTCACTATCCGAAAGAATTCTGTCACCAGAAAACTATAGCGTACCGACCGTACCGTACAATTCAAAAGCATGTTGTAAAACAACATGTCACTTGTTATAAAACAACATGTCTTCTTTAAACACGAAAAAATAACAAAAAACTATTGTGTATTTAAATTTAATAAAAAAGTATTTAAAATATTTTTTTTTTATAGAAAATTCATCGGAGAATTTTTAATAGAGAATGATAGATAATTTTGTTAGAAATTTTTTAAAAGAAGAGATTTTTTTTTTTAATAGAAAATTTCATTGTAGAATTTCTTTTTAATAGGAAAGATTTTTTTTTTTTGATAGACCATTTCATTAGTAAATTTTTTAACAGGGGATATTTTTTTTTTAATAGGTGAGAAGCTTTTTTTGATATTGAAATTCTTTTTGAGAATTTTTTTTAATAGTAAAAATCTTTTTTGTATTTTTTTTTTTTAATAGGGAAAATTGAGTTTTTTGATGGAAAAATTTTCGTTAGTATTTTCTTTAATAGAGGAGTTTTTGTTTTATAATCTTGTTGGTTGAAAAGTTTTTTTATAGGTAAGTCTTTTTTTGATGGAGAATTTCGTTTAGAAATCTTTTAATAGAAAATTTTATTGGAAATAATTTTTTTTTTAATGATATTAAGAATTATTGAGAATTTTGGCTTAAAATTTTTTTTTTTTTTTTTTTTTTAGATAAGAATTTCGTTAGAAAACTTTTTTTTTATAAAAAATTTATTGGAAATTTATTGGAAAAGTTTTAAAATTTTATAATTTTAATAAATGTAGTAAAATTATTATTATTTTTTTTTGATTATTATGTAAAATTTTTAAACAATTAAGTAATATAACATTAATTAAAAAAGATTTTAAAATAAAGTTAGCTTTAACAAATATATCCATATAAAAAATTTGATATGTTAAATTTTTTATACGACTTTTTCCTTAGAAATAACTTATAATGATAGTCCGTTGAAAGGATACGGGAAAATGCACAATTCCGTATCACTAAAAATATGATCTGGATACAGAATTAATCACTGATTTATCATGATATTAAGATATTTATATGATTTGGTTATTGAATTTACTATTTATATTACAATTTATTACTAGTTGTATTTACATAAATATAATCCTATTTATTAAGTAAAATAAAAAATAAAAAAATAATCTATAACTAAAAAAATTTGTCTGACGTTTGGATTAGTTCTATGATTAAATAATTTGAATTGTGTAACTTGAAATCCCATGCCTGTTCTATTTGTTGGTTTGTGCATTCCAATCAACTAATCCAATTTCGGTTAATTTTTTTTGATTAGGTTTTTTTCTCAAACTGAAATTATTTTTTTTTTTATATTAAATATAATCCTATTGTTTCGGTCTTTTAAAACCGATTATTTTTACAATATTTATAATTAATTAATTGAAGAAATTGTTGATTAAATAATAAATTATTATAACCAAATCCATATCCGAAATTCTTTAAATAATCATCAGATTTTTGAATAAAGATTTTAATTCAAATGGTTTAGTTAAATTAATAATTTATCAAGTAAAATGAGTATCATAAGAATAATAATAAATTAAATGAATAGATTCTAATACATTTAATTGTTCAAATTTTTTTCCTAAGTTGGTTATAAGTCTAAGACTGACGTAATATAAAATAATAAGAAATAATTATAATATTTATAGAATATTAAAGTTATTTGAAAATACATTTAAAGAATTAATCAAATTTTATTGGTAATTATTTTTCACTATTCCTTAATTAATCCGAATTTCATTCTACACTCAAGCGTCAAATCATTAATATAAATAGCTACATTATTGTAAATATAATTATATCATTCTAATATTATAAATATAATTTAACCATCTTTAATTTACTTAGTATTACATTATAATACTAAAATTTTTCTATTTAAACAAACTCATTGGTCCCGGTGCAAATATGATTCTTAAGAAATTCAAAGTCACCAAAAACAGTTCTAAGAAATAACCTATTACTTCAGAATAAACAAAAAAGAAACATTAGTACGTTTCTTTAACTAAATTACTAACATTTTCCCTATTTATCTATAAGTTCAGGTTCATCCAAGTCTTCCGAAGTCAGACAACCTAGAAAACAAAAAAAAAAGAAACATAAAAATATTTCTTTAACTCAATTGGAAGCCAAAACTTCCCATATAGTACGTGCAATCGTCCAAGTCAAGGGTCAGCGTTCATACAAAAAAAGAAATCCGGCAACTACAAGAATGAAAGAGAACCCAGAATATCCAACCTATATAAAAAAAAAGAATCATGAAGCGTCTGATGAATGGAAACAAAACAACCTACATAAGGAAAAAAAATAAGAACTGACCTACAAAAAAAGAAACTCAAAGTATTCAAAGAGTTGAAGTATCCTACAAAACAAAACAAAAACTGAAATGACCTCAAAGAAAGATAATCCCAAAAAAGAGTAAACCGACCTACAAAAGAAAAGAATCCTGTGACCCGAATCAACTTACAAAAAAAAGAAGACTCCAAAGCATCCTATAAAACAAACTGAACCAACCTACAAAAAGAAAAGAATCTGAACCCAATCTACAAAAAAGGAAAATCTGAACCAACAAAGGACCCGAACTGATCTACAAAAAAAGAAAAATGAAACTGAATTTTCCTACAAAAAAAAATCTGCCCTACAAAATGAAAAAAAAGGATAAATATGAATAAAAAAAGAAAGGTAGCAAGTGAGGAATAACAGAATAAAATAAAAAAATTTTTTTCTAAAGAGGAGACGTCAAAGTTAGAAAAACAAAAAAAAATTTCTTTATAAGAAGGGGACATATAAAAAGAAGAAAAATTTTCTAAAAAAAGAAAGGGTAGTGAGTGGGAAATAAAATCAAAAAAAAAAAAAAAATTTTTTTTTTTATGGGTGACGAAGCTAGAAAAATAAAAGAAAAACAATCATGTGATCATATGTTAATGATGATAAATATTGCAAGCCGAGTTGGACAAAATTATCAGGTAAAAAATCAAGCTAGACAAAATGTCATCCCATGTCTGACATTTTACCTGTTCATGCTTGATGTTGTGCTTGATATTTATTTTTTATTTTTTTTTTAAAAAAATATAGTAACGAGTTTATTAGTTAAGAACAATTATAAAAAATTGATTACATAATTATTTAAACACCTAGAAAATAAAATAAAATACATTATAATATTCTCTATAACTAAGTTTAAACTATACTAAAAATTCAAATATCATCTAAATTTAATCAATTAATTTTTGAGGCACTTTTACTACCATATTCCAATAATTCCCAATTGATCTATCTTCTGTAATTTCTTATCTTTCGTTACTAATTTAAGTTTTTTCTTTGTTTTTTCCATATATTTTTATTTTCTCTTGTTTATTTTCTTTTTTTTTTTTTGAACCCTCCTTCTTATCATCTTTCCTTTTCCTTAAATCTTTTTTAGTTAAATTCCTTTCTTTTCTAATTTTGCTATCTCGTTATCCAAATTTTAGACCTGAATTATTCATAACAAAAACACCTCAATTCTTCAATCAATTAATTATGATCTTTCTTGTTTGACAAAACATTAAATTATTATTATATACTCCCCGCAATAACTCCCATATTCTGCTTTTCCCAATTAAAGCTAAAGACGGCTGATAAAGAACTTGATAAAATCCATATTTATAGATCGTAAAATTTTTATTTCTTCTAATCTATTTCCTTTTAACAATTCAAGTTCATATTCATTAATTGATTCTTCTATCAATTCTTTCATCGTCCAACTATTACATTCACATATCCAAATATGATGTCAATCTTAAATCTCCTTTTTGCATCTTGGACATGTATCATTATCAATTCCTTGAAATTTTCTCTTATATAAAACGCTATATGTCGGCAATTCCTTAACGAGATTTTTGATTATATATATCCTATCTTTTGTATCATCATCACTACATTGTCAAGCGGAAAATTTATTGCAATTGCTTACGAATTTTAATGTTCTAGACCAATCAAATTCGCAAAATATCTTTTTATTTTCCACTATTCAAAATCTCATTTTTCCAAATTGCTTCTGTACAAGTTCTTTCTCCATCCTCTATAATCACCTGCGATTAAAATGTTTTTCCAATATAAATTAAACTCATACTCATTCACTATTAACGCTTCTTCTTTAATTTCCACAATATATTCATTTCTTTTAAACTCTTTTTGAAGCATTAATTTATTCCTAATATCTTTATTACAATTAACAAGGACCCAGAAATATTTATATAAGGGTCAGGTGGCGAAAAATTTTTTTACTATGAGCTGTACGCAGAGACTTTTATATGAGTAGTACGCATAATTGACACCTGATATTGAAAATCCTGCAAAAATACGCAAATAAAATTTCAGACATTAAGTTATAAATTATTTTCTATATTATTTATAAAATCAAATACT